>NW_019384230.1:0-21211 GCF_000648655.2 Copidosoma floridanum | reverse complement strand
ATTTATGATAAATTGAAAAAAAAAAATAAAGATGAAATATAATATCAATAAAATATAAACATTATTGTTTAAAAATTTGCTACCACTACAATAGATTATAGCTAGTCACACAGCATAAAAATGCACGACCCCGTAATAAAATTTTCTCTAAATAAAAGTAAAATAGACATCGCTTCCGAATTCTAATCTTTTGTCGCAGAAACTGAATATCTCTGAATTTTTTGGGGCCGGCATGGTATTAGCAAGTTAATGCTTCTGTGATAAAAAAAGCACAGTATTTATTTTGGCTACGTTTTAGCATGGAAATTGCACGAGACGTAAAAAAAAAATAAATCATTGTGAGCAGAACTTGGTATTAAACAAATTAGTTTGTATAAAAATGGTAAAATATATTTTTTTAGGTATTACCCAGTAGGTCCTGAAGCATAAAAATGCACGATCCCGTATTAAAATTCTCTCTAAATAAAAGTAAAGTAGACATCGCTTCCGAGTTCTAATCTTTTTTCGCAGAAGCTTAATGGCTCTGAATTTTTCCGGGCTGGCATGGTAAAAGCAAGTTAATGCTTCTGTGATAAAAAAAGCATAGTATTTATTTTGGCTACGTTTTAGCATGGAAATTGCACAAAACGTAAAAAAAAATAAATTATTGTGACCAAAACTTGGTATTAAACAAATAAGTTTGCATAATAACGGTATAATTTATTATTTTAGATTTTACCCAGTAGGTCTTGATGCATAAAAAAAAAGGATCTTGTAAAAAGTTTTCTCTTCATAAAAATAGACATCGCTTCCAAGTGCTAATCTTATTTTTCAGAAACTTAGAAACTCCGAATTTTTTTGGGCCAGCATAGTATTAGCAAGTTAATGCTTCTGTGATAAACAGAGCACAGTATTTGTTTTGGCTACGTCTCAGCCAGAAAATTGCACGAGACGTAAAAAAAATAAGTCATTGTGAGCAGAACTTGGTATTAAACAAATCAGTTAGTACAATAACGGTATAATATATCATTTCAGGTATTACCCAGTAGGTCCTGACGCATAAAAATGCACGATTCCGTATCAAAATTCTCTCTTAATAAAAGTTAATTGGACATCTCTTCCAAGTTCTAATCTTTTTTCGCAGAAACCTAATGGCTCTGAATTTTTTGGGGCCAGAATAGTATTAGCAAGTTAATGCTTCTGTGATAAAATGAGCACAGTATCCATTTTGACTACTTTTCATCATGGAAATTGCACGAGACGTAAAAAAAAATTCTTGTGTGCTGAACTTATTACACAAGAAAGTTTTTATATTAAAGATACTTTATAATTCTAGGTATTATTTAACAGGTCTTATATGAGACTACACTAAAGTTTTCTTTAAACAAAAGTTATGGTGGGTCATTACTCTTATATTATAGTTATGTTTAATATAACATATACCAGAATGAAGTTGAAAGGTTAACTTGCTTATAATGATTCATGATTGGTTAATGATAAATTTTCAGCAACGTTTAAGTAAATGCATCATTTTTCAACAGAAGAAATCAGCTTTATTGTGACAAAGGTATAGATATAATATTATTGAGCGTTGCGTATTGGTTGGTTCGTTAAAAAGTTATGTGATGATACTAAAAATTAGAGATACAAGTGTAAATTATTTGTGATAAATACATACGTATAAATGATAAATAGTGATATTGAGTTATACAAAATGTTTGAGAAATTTTTTTAATTTAATGGTGTAATCTGTGAAAAAATATTAACTAAGTAAAGTTTTACTTACTTTGTAAGCAAAAAAATTTTTTCTTTGTATAATAGTAAGCTTATAAGGTGCGTTGATAATAAATAAATATGTAAATAAATTTTTTTGTCTAACATAAATTATATAAAAAGGGACAAAATTTAAATACTGACAGTAAAACCAATATCAATTCAATTACATTAAGATGATTATATTGCTCGTTATAATAGATACGGCGTTTTCTATTTATTAGTAGTTTTTCATTCTGTCTTTTTTTTTTACTGTGATGATAAAACATTTATCTGAATGAACATAACTTGATACATTTATTAATTTCAATTATTACATAATTATACCACAAATTGTGATATTTTATATGGTTGTTAAAAGTTTTTTTAACCATGGACACATTTTCATTAAACTTTCAATGTAAATGAGCAAGATCAAAGCAAAAAAATAGTGCAATAACTAATAAAATCAACCGTAAAATCAGATTTAATAAATTAACTCTTATTCCACCTCATATCTTCAGCTTCCAATAGCGTTATGATAAAGGTCTTTTTAGCTTGTACAATATATATGTGTCAGAGTGTAATTGTTTATTCACTAACTTCTTAACCTTCACTAAGTTCTAAAGCAAGTCATAATACTTTCTTTTTTTTAAATACAAATGAAACGAACGATTACAAAAAATTGAAACTCTGGCCAATGTTTATGCATAATACTAACACCAACCTTATTTCAGTATGCGTAGTGAGTTGGGGCTCCTGCCAAGTCCAAAAGTTGAGGCCTTGTGGTCATCGAATGTGTGTTCCCTGCATCCTTGCTCAGAAAAAATCTACGTGTGCATTATGCAGACAAAAAATAGCATCATACTTGCCACCTGAAAAGATGTCAAACCTATTACAACTGCCTTCGTTGGATGATAATTCTTTTCTTGAAGAAGAATCTGATCATTCTAATGAAAGTGATTATGTTAATGATTATGAGGACGATAATGATAAAAATGATGGTGATGATGATTATGATAATCAGATGAATGTACATTAATACTGTATATAAAATACATTTTCTCTTTTTATATTTATGTAATCAACATATTTTTTCTTTGTCTTTAAATACGTTAATATGCATATATCTACTACAATTATTTTGTAAAGGTGATCATAATTATTTCAGTATTTAAAAAACAATACAAGTTCTTGTAGTCATTAAAGCAATTTGAATATTAAGTATCATTGTAAAAATTTGTCACTATCATTTTTTATATTGTAGAGATCCTTATCAATTAATTAATGGTAATAGAAAAAAAAATTCATTTGATAAAGCTATCAAATATATGCCAACTACCGAACATAAAAAAATAAATAGTTAATGAAAAATGTATATTGCTTTTTATAAAGACTCAAATACAAAAGTAAAGACACAGACATATCAATTTAGCGATTGGAAGATACAAATTTAAAAACACAAATACAGAGAAAGGAATAAAAAAAAGAGATTCAAAAATAGATTTGTGCTTTTGGTAAGAAAATCGATGTACGCGACTTGAGCACTAACATACAGCAACTACGCTGCTTTTGGGCACTCATATTTGTACTTTACGTCTTAGTGACGTAATGTGCTATTATATATATGACTCATTTTACACTTAGTGCTTAAAAGTTCATTAAATTTAGTCTTTTATCAGTGCAACTTACCTGCGTTCATTCGAAATACATTAAAATTATTTTGTCAGTGAGGAATAATACCTGGCAATAATAGTCACAATGATGTGAGTAAATAGTAATTAGTGTAAGAATGGAATTATAACGGAGTAAATAACTTTGCATAAGTGAAACGTATTGTAGTGTTAATACGTGCAAAATCTTAATTAAAAGTATGCTCCTTACTACCATCTTTGTGCACAAAAAGTTGTTCTTAATCTACCCGCCTACAATATGTGCACGACTTATGTGCATAATCGTTATTATGTGCACAATCTTATTCGACTACGCGTATGACTCTTTTGTGCATTCATTTTATGTGCATGTTTTTTAATTACACTCTTTGCCATGTGTACAAATAACCATTGGTTGTGCACAAAAAATGTGCCTAAAATCGTTTGTGCCCAATGTTAAAACCAAAAATAATGGCGTGCATGATACTTAAATCACATTTGACTGTGAACAAAAACAATCTTATTAAACACAAATATTGTGCATAAAATGTTGTTTACGAGAATTTATGACGACACATTTCGTTTATATGTGAACAATATTTTGTGTTCAACAAACTTTGCATAACAAAAATGTGCACGATCCTTGTGTGCACTGGACATGGTCTGCCAGACAAAATTTGTGTTAAAATGGTTACTGGCAAAAAATATATATAACTTGATCTGAGTTATGATAGGAGAAATAAGTGATGATTACGATACAGGAGTTTAGTTTCATTTAATGGAAGAACGTGGAGGTATGATTTACACTATTCCTTAGCACTAGCAGCACATTCCAGTTTAAGGTTCTATAGATGGACTAAAGATGAAAGTTTTGAATACAATAAGTCACGTGGAAACAAAATTTCAGATAGACATCAATAAAGGAAACCTTTAACATGATAGAAAATTAAGGATTTGAGAGATGGACAAATAAATTTGATTGATACCTCATCTAAGGACAAGAATAAAGATTGAAGAGATAGAGAAATAAGTTTTATCCATACCTTATCTAAAGACAAAAATAAAGACTTAAGAAATAGAAGAATAGTTTTAATTCATACATTATCAAGATAGCAAATTAATGATTAAAAAAGAAAAAGATAGTTTTGATAAAACCTGAACTAAAAATAGCAAAGATTTAAAAATAGTGAGATAAACTTAATTAATACAAGATTATTTTAACAAGCAAGCAAATTAAAGCTTAAAAAAAAGGAAGAAAGATTGAATTGAAACAAGATTATTCTAACAAAATAGCACATTGAATATTTAAAAAAGAAGAAGTTAGATTTGATTTAAATTAATAAACCTTAATAAGTCATAGCAAATAAAAGGAAAAAAAAAAAAATTTTTGATTGATACATAAACTGTTGATAGCATATAAAAGGATCCAAAAGATAAAAAAAATAGTTCAAAGGAACAGATAGATAATTTGTACAAGTGAATGGCGAGCAGAAATAACGGTCTTAAGATAGATTTGACTAAAGGAGCCTACAAGAAAGATATTTAGAAGATGCAAAAGTTGATTAAAGATAAAGAGCAGACTTTCAATTCAATATTAGATTGATTATCTCTATTATATTGTAACAGAGTGTACTTTATCACGTATCCCACGGTAATAGTGCAGAAATTAATGATATGAAAAAAAGAATTATACAGATAAAGGCCTATCAAATATACAACGAAATTCGCACTGTTAGATTTGATCCCGCAAAGCAAAGTGATACTAAATTTTGCAAATTCCTTGATGGACTGAGATGAATTTTAAAAGGATTTTGATATTCGAACTTGTTAGTAAGACCAAGAGTTTTCTTAAAGATGAGAAAAGAGATGGCTTTTACCATAAGATTGTCAATAAAGTACCAGATGTAAAAATTTTAGATTCTAATAGACTGTTTAAAAGCGAGAATGGCTTGTTCTATAAATATTTACGTCACAGATAAAGAAGATAAAGTAATATAGAATTGCTTAGATCTGATACATCGAGTAGTATGTTTGTTGTTGGCCGTGAAACTTTGTTGTCTACGCTCACGGAGAAAAACTAAATTTTATAAAATAAAATTGATAAAATGCGAGAAAAAAATTTTCTCCGTGGACTTAAGAATGAAGAGAGAAAGGTGGATGTCAGGTAGTTATAACAAAAACAAAATCGTCCGAGATAGAATGATATGCGCCAATGTGCTCACTGGAAACTTGCTGTCACTTCGTTAGCTTGTTAATAGAGGCATATGTATCAATTTAGACGACCATAAGATAGATATATTTGACCCACGCTCTAGCGAGACATTAATTTTTGATTCCTACAGAGTCTTTATTAGATAATGGAACTAGTCTAAGATGGTCAGAGTACAAGCAACAGCAAAAAGCGTAATAGAATTATAGATTGCTTAATGATAGAAAGTGCCTCTGCGGCAATGGCCAAGAAGGTTCAGGAAGCCAGTACCAATTATAGTAAGAGCTGACCTATAATCCTAAACAATTGATCTGAAAACGATTGTTTAGATACCACTCAGCAAAATAAGTTTGAGAAAACCATTGAAGATAAAAAAATTAATGATAGTAAAGAACTAATGATTGATAAGATTTCAGAGGCTTAAAGTCCCTTTACATAAGGGTATAAAATAATTTAAAGAAATAACAAAGCCATGCTCTAACACGCAAGATTAGGGCATTTATTGGAGAAATATCTTAAGGCATTGCAAAAAAAGTCTTTGGACAGTAAAGATTTGAATAAGTCTGTATTCCATTACTTCATAGCATTATGCAAGGTATATAACATTGCTTAAATTTAAAGATTGCCTTTTAACACTAGAAGAAAGAGGACATTAAAACCCCTTTAAATAATTCACGTTGACAGAATGGGACCAACTAGTCCAGCAACTCATCCTAAAAGATACAAATTTATGATAGTATACACAGACGACTTCTTAATATTGACGATGGTATACCCCGTTAAGGTGAACGGTGGAGCAAAAAGTTGTATGGACAAATTTGTGACCAGTGCACAAAACTCACTGGGCTTTAATGCAAAGATATGCTACTAAAGAACTGACCAAGGCACAGAGTTTGTAAGAGTTTAAACAGTGGAAATTCTCCAGAGATTAGGAGCTGAGTCTTAACGGGCCTGTCCAGACAATCTTTAAAGAATGGCGTCTCAGAACAAATCTATCGCACATCGCAAGACAAAGTGTGAACCTGCATATTTGACTCCAGGTTAAGGAGAACATGTTGGATCTAACCATGGGTGCTGCAGTATACATATAATCGCACACCACACCTGTCCAATAAAATAACAGCTCTCTTAAAAAATCTTACCCCCAATCTAAAGATCGAAATAAATCAAATATAATTTGGTTGTGTGGCCTTTATTAGAATACAAAGGAATACTGGAACCAAATACAGCCCACACGGTATACTAATAGTACTGGTTGACTATACTACTACCAGATACATTTTTCTAAGACCAGAGAATGGAAAATTTCATGAGGTTCCAGGTGTAAGATTTCATGAAAGACTTGTATATAGAACTGTTTGGGAAAATGCCAAAATAGCAAACTAAAATAATCATAAGATAGACATTAAATAAGATAAATGGTTCATAAAGTTTATTAAAAAAAGTCTTGAAGTGTCATTAGGAATGGAGGGAGAACAAGGAGTCAAGATAAAATTAAGACGACCGAGGAAGAATAAAGAGCTTGTTCAAGAAAACTTCAGAGCAATCTACGAAAAATAGGAATCGATGCATAAAATCAAGTATGGAAAATTGTAGATAGACCAACTATAAATGTTGAAGAAAGCAAGCCAAACATCATAGATTTCAGACGAGTCCTAAAGAAAAAGATAGACGAAGATGGAAACCACGACGTTTAAAGTGAGGTTGGGGATTCGTGGGTTTAAAGATAGAAATAAGTACGACTTGCAAGAGACCTATGCTTCTGTATCTGGGTTGGCTGTTGTGAGATCAGTACTACTAACTTTTAATAAATTTAATCCAGAAACTTGTCTACTGGAAGTCAAGACAGCATTCATAAATGGTTTAATCAAGGAAGAAATCTATAGAAAGTTTTCTGAAGGTCTGCTTGACGAAGATTAACTTAAGAAAAATAAAGCATGTAATTTAGAAAAAGCCCTTTATAGACTAAAGATCAGCTAAAAAAAATGAAACGAGTATTTTTTGTGTGGCTGGTCTGAAACTAGTATCACAAACACACACCAGTGAAACTTGCCTTTACGCATAGAAAAAAAACGTATATCTTTTCATCTTAATTCCATATGTAGATGATTTCATGATAGTGAGAAATTCTCTAAGTAAACCAAAAGAAATTAAGATTGGTCTGCAGTCTGACTTTAAGATGTCAGATCTTGGCAAGGTTGGCACTTCCCTAGTCATCACAGTAGAAAAAGATAGAAAACATAATTCAATTTCACTTACGCTAACACCATACATCGACAAAGTTCTGGAAAGGTTTGGATTTACTGACTTAAAACCACAAAGAGCGCCAATGGTGATAAATAAAGCCCTGAATCAGCAAAGAAAAAAACAGTGAAGAATCGGAAGGAACTGGAGAACTGAAAAAAACTAAAACTAAAGCAAATGTACCTTACAGAAAAACAATTGGAAGCCTGCTGTATCTAGCTAATACAGCCAGACCAGACAACTTGTACTCTGTGAATGTATTAAGCAGACTAGAAATCTGCCCAACTAAAGATGACTGGAGAATGGTTAAACGAGCCTCTCGATATCTGCAACACACCAGAACTCTGGGATTAACCTACAGAGGCCAGAAAAATAAGCTCGAAGCCCTTTCAGATGTGAGTTTGGCAGACTGTAAAGGCTCAATCACGACAGGTGGATACCTCATAAGATTGTATGGCAATACAGTTGCTTGGAAGACGAGAAAACAGAGTTACGATACAATCTCAACCTGCGAGGCAGAATACGTGGCGATGTGTGATGCAAGTCAGGAGCTGATAGGATTGAAACACTCAATTAGTGTCATACTGTCATATAATCTGTTACTTGCGGACCTTTGGTGTAACAAAAAAGCTGCCAGAGCAAGTGCTTAGATAGATGGTGGCCAAAAACTGAAAGACATGACCAAGATTAAAGCTTACTACGTTAAGGAATGTGTATCTACAGAAAAAATAATCGATAAATGAATTCCATCCAAGAAACAACTGGCAGATATTTTTGCAAGACTCCTGCCGTTTGAACTGCATGAAAGACAAACGATAAAAAATTTTAATGTCAATCATCGTAAATTTTATGATAGTTAAACTTGAACTGATAGTAAAATTAATAAATTGGTAATGGATTGATAATTATAATAGATATGCCGATTAATGTTTCTCTCTATGTATGTCTTAGCTCGTCGCAACTCACCTCAATGAGTGATTAAGATGCTAACGTGTCTCACATCTTCAGCTGATTACTTATTTTTCTACATATTATTACTCAGTATTAATTATCCAATATGTCTTTCCTTTTCAACTCTCAATTGTTTTGTTAAATTAACATACGAATGACAGAGAGTGTAAGATGTATATTTGGTGCTCGTAACTGAATTTTCGCGCATGCGCAATATCAAAAAGATGCGACGCCGTGCCGTGACGCTGCTTTTTAGCGTCTAATACCTATAGCTTATTTATTTTCGCGTAGTCAGTCTGTTGATATGCACTCCCTGCTTTTCGTATTTTCTTATTTGATTTGATCTTGTTGTATTTCAGTTCAGTTTGCGATTGTATCCTTAATTTTAAAGACTAAAGATATTATATACTCAAGATAGTGAAAATGAATGTGTTTGTATATTATTATAAAAGCGATTGTGTTGTACATTTTATTGCCCGATCACATACCCACACATTCATACTGCTAACACTTTTATTTTATTGTGAAATTTTAAGTTTCAGTGTCAGTGCATTGCCAATGTATCTTGTGACGGGCTCTTAGGCAATTGCTCAAATCCGTTCGTCAGTGAACACTGGTTCAGGTTTTTGCTCGCCATGGCATCTGGGCCACAAACACCATGTTTGTTTAAAGAATGGCCCGGCTTAGGAGAGCTGGGTCATAAATTTTGCTAATCATCAAAAGAGTTCGTTCTTCAGCAAAAGCTAGTATCATTTCGCAACTTACATGGTATCTGGACGTTTTTGCAAGTGCAAGGGTAGTTTTGCATTGGAGAAGTAAACAAGTTATCAAATACACACTGCAGTAAGCTTGCGTAAAAGGTGATTTAAATAGGCTAGTAATTGATTTTAACTTTGTGTTGGCTGTGTGAGGCCTAAATTTCAATGATTCTTCCACGAATCTTTCAAAGGCTGGTAAGATAACGTTTTATTCGATTTTCGCAATAATTTTACTAATTAATTATTTAAATTGTAAATTTAATATGAAAAAGTTAGGTATAACACGATTCTTCTGTCCGAATTAAACGTAGTCTTAAAAGTTTTTGTGTCATTTAAGTTGTAATCATAAGATATATTCACGCGATATGACATGCTGGGATCGTTATAGTCAACTTGTTGTATATTGTTTAGATGGAGCTGAAAATATGCAAAATTTTCTTGTTGTGTCTGTTGGTGTACTGATTTTTTTTTTGCTGTAGGGTGTTACTGCTAACCAAGATTTATGAGTGAATTTTGATGTTACATGGTAGCGTATGTATTAGGGTATAATATTTTCTCAACTTCTTTTGCTTCTAAAGATACTAGTAAAGCACTGGCAAACGTTTCTGGTGCGTTTGACATCATGTTAGCCTTGAGTTAATTGGGTAGGCCTTGCATAAATGCTTGACGGCCAACCATTTCTAGATTAACTAGGAATCAGGCGGTTGGTGTTTAGGAATGTTGTCGGAAACGGCTTAATCAATCTATATCACATATATAACGGCCTCATCAATAAATAAGTGGGAAAATTTTCTCGTGAAAATCGCGAACAGCTTTTTCCTGCTTTATTTAAGAATCATTAATGTCCGTGATGTGTTGAGTGTAAGTTTTTGGAATAGCAAAGTGTGCCTTTAAATGGCTAAAAAGATCGTCTCATGTATTTATTGCTAATCCGTCTAGACAACTTCTCGCTTTGCCCTTTAGCCTGGATATCACTGTTTTTAAAATTAAAGGCTGTTCTGCATTTAAAAAAGAGGACCTACCACTTTCAAGATCTTGCAAGAAATCGCTGAGAGGTGTATTTTAACTACCATATATTGGTATCTGTAAGGCAGCTTGACTTATACGTAAAGCTGAATTATTGAGGGCTACGGTACGTGAAAATTAAGAGAATTCTAGTGATCTTTTAGCTTTCCTTGCTCTATGATATTGTACGACTAACTGTACTTTTAAAGCTTCATCTTCTATTTTGCTTATATGCTCAAGTGTCTGATTCATTTTATAAAAGTTTTAAAAATAGAGAAAGGAAGGTAATAAAGAAATTTTAAAAAATAAATAAAAATAAAAAATTTAATTTGGTTAAAGCATACTCTAAGTAAAACTAAGGCCTAGTTTTGGACAACAAATACCCCTTTGTTATGTTTAAACATCTTTAAGTGAAAGGCGAAGCTCATAGATTCGTTCTACAAACAAATAAATTAAATTTTTGTTTGTTTTGAATCAGCCTTCGACTTAAACGCCTTATTTGCTTTTAATTACAGTATGCTTCATTTTGAAATTGTTGACTCGGCGCTGTGTTGTTAGTTCTTACCAAGCAATACGTATGAGGTTGTGTGTGCTGAGCTAGCATTGACTTACCGTTAAAGTTTATGTCTAATTTAATACAGTAGAAACGTATCTTATTTGTCTTTTTATCTCACGTCTTTGTAAAGATCTTTGTCATACAATGTCTATTTTATTTTTCCTTGATATTCAATTCATTCTTTAAAGTAAAAATAATGTGTTGAATAATTAGAATTAATAGATCTAGAAAGGTTTCATACAATTTAGCTATTGTATTTTTTTTTAATTAAGAAAATTTATTGTATCAACAACCAAGATATGTCCAATCTTATAATTGAATCAATTTAGAAAAGCCAGAAATAGTTAATCATAAAAAAGTATAAATAATAAAGTCTTAGATTTCCATTTACAATGTTATACAATTTATAGTTTCCTTAACTTTACTTACTTCTATGATTGTTAGTCAGTCGCTGCTTGCACGCACGCAGTCACAAGATCTTACATGGTTGATCGCAACGATGTTCTCAATCCTACACGAGACTACTCCTGGCAATAGCAATAATGAGGCTATTGTTTTGAGCGTCAGACCCAAAGTCAACAGTCTTTTTTTTTTGTTGCTCCTTAATCCACTTTTTAGGTGAGTTTACAGTGGCCTGGTTTGTTTGAGCTTTTCTTACACAGCTTAGTCACCGAACTAAGTCTTTTATTTGCTCCAAATGCATGCTTTTAACACGTAGCTTTATCACCGAACTAAGTCTTACATCCACTTATAAGACGCAACAGAACTAAGTCTCCAACTTTCATAGATGGAGCACTTGATGAAAGAGAAAAGGCGAATATTGTTATGTGCGAAAAGTTTTGGATCTGCACAACCAATTAGGGCTAAACCTTTCCACCATTGATTGATACGAGCACAGTCGTGGTGCAATAATTGAATAGTAATCATAGGTTAAAACTGCTGATCTCTCGAATTTTACATTAAGTACAAGTTGCTGTTACAATTGTATATGATAATTCTTGTGTACATCTGCAGTAAAGAATGTTAAAGTTGTTGATTAATAACATTATTTGGGGTACTTGTGCGAATTGATTTCGTGAGATAAGAGTTTTATGGAATTATTTGAGGTTGCACGCGTAGTTCAAGTTTTTCAACGGTAGCTTGTTTCAAAAGATGTTAGTTATACGTCACGCTATTGCAAAAGCAGGAATGCCGATCGATGGTTCGAGATCGCTGATCGTTTGCTTTTCATAATTTAAAAATAAATCTCGGTGTTTGAAAGTCAAAAGTCTAAAGTATGTAACACTGGATGTTACAATACCCTAGTTGTCCGTCAGAAATATAAGATTTTTATTTTTACTGTTTTTGTTTGTAATTAAATGACCATTTGTGTTTTTGAATTAATTTAAATTTAAACTTATTTTAAGCTTGTTATTTTTTGTTCTTAAGCTAATACAATTTGGACTTTCTTTTAAAATATTAACGTGGCTAGCCTTTACTATCTTATTATTTATCACAAAGTAGCCAACCTTTTTAGAACATAACAAATTTTGGAGCTTCTTTTTTCGCTTCATTAAAATTTTTTTTTGTTTTTCTAGTATTTTTCTAATAACCTCATTTTTTAAGATCCTTAGATTTTTACACTAGGCTTTTTCTAAAACATAATTTTTCAAGGTTTTTTTATTTTTTCAACAGTGTTAGTAAGAATTCTGCTTTTTAAAGAAACTGCTGTTTTCACTAGTTCTGGCTTTAATCTATTATACACCCTGGCTTTTTTTGTAAACATCTTAAAACATTTATAATATCTCTTTTTTCTTGCTCTGCTTTTCTACAAAATTCATGTATGCAAAGGGAACATGGTTTAATAGAAATACCTCTTCCTCTTGTAAAATTCTTGTATTCTTTTTTAAAGCTCCTTTTCATTGTCACATCCTAATCTTCTTTTCTTTTTTTGTCTTTCTTTTAATTAAATTGAGATAGTCAACAAAATTACGATTCACCTTATATTTTTATTGCATACAATAAATTTTAGCTACTTGACCACAATCATCGATAAAATTAAAGAAATGTTGCTCAACATCCAAACCAGTAGTACTGTAAGGTCCTGCCACACGTTGTTTTTAAATAATTAATATTATCACGTCCTAGTATTGAATGTAATTTTTTTTTTTTTATTAGTGTATACTTGTCATTTAACTTGGCTTGCTAGACATAGTTTAACTTGTTACATGATGTAAATTTATTGTGTTAATAGTAAACGCAATTGAATTTTTATTTTCATGAAAAATCTTTGGAATATTTTTTACTCATACAATTTTACTAGCTTTTGTTACTTTACCGTTACTTATAACTTTTTTATTTATATCTTTAAAAAAAAATTTTTTTTATGTTATTTCTCTTAAATACTCATGTTAAACTCAATAAAAAAATGCACCTAAATTTTTAACGTTTTTTAACCTTCAATTTTTCAACTAGTTTCTAACACAAATTTTAGGTGCAGTAGACTTCTTTATGTTCATTCTATCGACTTTCTTTCTTATTCTTTACAATGTTTCTTTGTCTTTCGGAAACAGTATCTGATCAGAAACAGTTTCACTGCTTTGATTCAGCTCCTTCGTTTTAATTCGTCATTAGCTTATTTGAATGATGAACGAAAAACAATAGATTTGCAGAGAAGGTGCAATGACTATGATAAAAGTGGTTATCGTAGATATAAAATGCAGACAGGCGTTGTAGTATTAAGAGGCTTTATCTAGCTCGCTTCCTTATTTGTCACCTTATATATATATATAAGAAACGTACTTGTCCTTGCTCCAGCAAGCAGTTGGTGGTGCCAGCTGTTGTTTGTCTGACAAGGGCAGGGATGATGAGGTCAACCAAACGCGAAAAATGAATTTTGCACAACCCACTCACTTCGTTTCAGAAATAACCTCAGGCCTCCTCCAAGATGTCCAAGCCAGATTGGATCACTAAGTCCTGCGATACATCCTTACCTGTGTCGTTGGTCTGTATGGGCAGTAGAGATAGCTTGTTGATGGGGTGAACGTATTCACTGGTGGCAGTCCAGATGGTGGTGGCATTGAAAAGTCCATTAGGGCCAGGATGGACTAAAATAATGCAGCTTACTGGCCAAAAATTGGTGGATGTAAGGAGTGCTTCATCTAAACATATGACAATATCAGTAACCTTAAGGTTTCAACGTTGGTACCTCTACTTGGAACGTGATTAAAACATGTTAAAGTACTTGCAAATCAAGTGGTCCCAAGATTTATCTTGGATGCAACAAATAAGCTTCCAGTGAGCTAAACGATCAAAAATTCCAAACGGGGGTTAGCATCAATGATTAAGATTATAAAGGAAGCTATTGTATTTTTTTTTAATTAAGAAAATTTATTGTATCAACAACCAAGATATGTCCAATCTTATAATTGAATCAATTTAGAAAAGCCAGAAATAGTTAATCATAAAAAAGTATAAATAATAAAGTCTTAGATTTCCATTTACAATGTTATACAATTTATAGTTTCCTTAACTTTACTTACTTCTATGATTGTTAGTCAGTCGCTGCTTGCACGCACGCAGTCACAAGATCTTACATGGTTGATCGCAACGATGTTCTCAATCCTACACGAGACTACTCCTGGCAATAGCAATAATGAGGCTATTGTTTTGAGCGTCAGACCCAAAGTCAACAGTCTTTTTTTTTTGTTGCTCCTTAATCCACTTTTTAGGTGAGTTTACAGTGGCCTGGTTTGTTTGAGCTTTTCTTACACAGCTTAGTCACCGAACTAAGTCTTTTATTTGCTCCAAATGCATGCTTTTAACACGTAGCTTTATCACCGAACTAAGTCTTACATCCACTTATAAGACGCAACAGAACTAAGTCTCCAACTTTCATAGATGGAGCACTTGATGAAAGAGAAAAGGCGAATATTGTTATGTGCGAAAAGTTTTGGATCTGCACAACCAATTAGGGCTAAACCTTTCCACCATTGATTGATACGAGCACAGTCGTGGTGCAATAATTGAATAGTAATCATAGGTTAAAACTGCTGATCTCTCGAATTTTACATTAAGTACAAGTTGCTGTTACAATTGTATATGATAATTCTTGTGTACATCTGCAGTAAAGAATGTTAAAGTTGTTGATTAATAACATTATTTGGGGTACTTGTGCGAATTGATTTCGTGAGATAAGAGTTTTATGGAATTATTTGAGGTTGCACGCGTAGTTCAAGTTTTTCAACGGTAGCTTGTTTCAAAAGATGTTAGTTATACGTCACGCTATTGCAAAAGCAGGAATGCCGATCGATGGTTCGAGATCGCTGATCGTTTGCTTTTCATAATTTAAAAATAAATCTCGGTGTTTGAAAGTCAAAAGTCTAAAGTATGTAACACTGGATGTTACAATACCCTAGTTGTCCGTCAGAAATATAAGATTTTTATTTTTACTGTTTTTGTTTGTAATTAAATGACCATTTGTGTTTTTGAATTAATTTAAATTTAAACTTATTTTAAGCTTGTTATTTTTTGTTCTTAAGCTAATACAATTTGGACTTTCTTTTAAAATATTAACGTGGCTAGCCTTTACTATCTTATTATTTATCACAAAGTAGCCAACCTTTTTAGAACATAACAAATTTTGGAGCTTCTTTTTTCGCTTCATTAAAATTTTTTTTTGTTTTTCTAGTATTTTTCTAATAACCTCATTTTTTAAGATCCTTAGATTTTTACACTAGGCTTTTTCTAAAACATAATTTTTCAAGGTTTTTTTATTTTTTCAACAGTGTTAGTAAGAATTCTGCTTTTTAAAGAAACTGCTGTTTTCACTNAACATGCACCGTTTACCCAGTACTCTGCAGCACAATCTCTGTTACGTCATCTGTGAATTGGTATAGTGCACCTACAATATTTGCGTGATTCTCTTTTGCCTGATCATCCCGTGCCCATCACGAAATTATTCTGATAGCGTACAGGGCCTGTACTACAGGCGGTGTATGGGATGCTGTTAATGCATATAAACATATATGTGTGTGCCTGTGTGTTGCAGCAGATATACTTAAAAAGCAGCAGTTGTACATCTATATAGATATAGTATTTTAATATCCGATTATCATAGACAGCCGATTCATCACGACACAAGTTTGTGTTAAGTATAATATACACTGAGGATCTTAAGGCAAGTTATCACAAATATTGTATAAAAACATTAATTAAAGTGTTCGTAACGTACCCGTTGAAGATTATTTGTATGCTCCTAATACAAAATTATCTATATTCCTACCATATATACTGAGTATTCTTAAAAGTTGTAAAATGGTAATTTTAAGGTTATTTTTAATTTGGTGCATTCAAAAGTGAAAAATTTAAGAATATATGAGGATGATGAGTAAAATGTGTAATAATGTAATACTTATTGCTCTTGCATGCGCTCTATGGGGTAATATTCTATAGTACTGAGCAGTGAGTGCTCTACACTGATAAATATCGTAAAATTCCAACAGAAAGATGATTCTTCAAAAAAATGATTGTGTAGGATAATGTAGTACAAACTGTGCCCAGCTGCCACAGCTGATTCAGGGGCATTCCACTATAAAGTATTCAAATGAATACACAGAGTAAGTAGGGGTTTTACTTAAGAATTTAGAAATCTGTTTATACTTATTGACACAAATACCATTTCAACCTATTATGTACATGTTCAGTTCTGTTATAGCTACATAACTACAATTTGATACAGTTTCCTTATTTAATGAAACAAAACTAACTGACAAATTAAAGCATAGGTGAGAATCAGTAACAAGGCCAGTTTTGGTTATGACTATGGTAAAAATGTAAAATGTTTCATCAGTGGTTTTACCTATGCTTTATTCCTCAACTTCTGAAAAAAGTGGAGTGCTCAAATTAAGTAGTTAATTTTGTTTAACAAAATAAGGTAACTGTATCAAATTGTAGTTCTGTTGATATAACAGAACTAAAAATGTCCATTATAGGTTGAAGTTGTATATTTGTTATCAAGTGGACATGAATTGCAATCCATCAAATTATAGTTTTTATCCCCCAATCCTTTAATAAAAATTGTTCTTAATACATATGCTATGATAATGTTCATTAAAGTAATAGTAGTAGTAAAGGTAAAAATAAAATTAATACTTATAACAATCATGACTATTATTATCATAATTATAATTATTAGGATAATAACAATAATGGTATCAATTATTAAAATATTTATGGTTATCATGCTTATAAATAGAATTATCATAACAAATAAAATGATAATGTTATAATAACAAAAGAAACCGTAATACTTACAATCATTAGTGAAATAGCGGTAATAAGAATGCTGATAATAATAATAATTACAATTGAATAATACACGATCGTGATGATAAAAGTAAAAATAAAAATTATGACAATAATAATAATAATAATAATAATAACAATAATAAAAATAATTACAAGAATAATTTTAATGATAGTAATGTTGATATTGATAAAAACGTTTATAATAACAGTATAAATAAAGATGATTATAACAATGAGAGTAATAAAACTGATGATTATGATGATAATCATGATGATGATAATGATGATGATGATGATGATGATGATGATGATAATAATAATAATGAAGATGATAATGATGAGGATGATGATGATAATAATGATGATAATGATGATGAATAAAATAATGATGACAATAACTTAAATAATCATGTAGTAAACATTATGAAGTGTCGTGAGTAATCTTCAAAATAATAATAAAGATTACATTATTTTGTACGATTATGTTTTATAATAATGGTTCTTATAATAATAATAAAGTAAACGATGATAATCAGTATGATTCAAATAATCAAAAAAAAAATAATAATAATAATAACAAATAAAGATGATAACAATAAAAATAATTATAATGGAGTCCTGGATAACGTTGTGAATGACTATGTTGAAAGAA
Organism: Copidosoma floridanum; assembly: GCF_000648655.2. Next base: position 3,165 of record NW_019384230.1, on the reverse strand, counting down.
CTTTTTCCAATAATAATTATGATAACAAAAATAGTTACAACGATTTACTTAACAATAACACTATTGATTAAAATTAAAGTAATGATTATGATAACAATAATAGTAACAGCACTAATCATGATAGATATAACTACGATAATGTCGTTAGTAAAAATGATAATAATAATAATTGTGAGCGTTATAATGTTTGTAAGTATAAAAACAATAAGTACGATAAAAATCATGATGAAAATTTTAATTTGGTTAAAGCATACTCTAAGTAAAACTAAGGCCTAGTTTTGGACAACAAATACCCCTTTGTTATGTTTAAACATCTTTAAGTGAAAGGCGAAGCTCATAGATTCGTTCTACAAACAAATAAATTAAATTTTTGTTTGTTTTGAATCAGCCTTCGACTTAAACGCCTTATTTGCTTTTAATTACAGTATGCTTCATTTTGAAATTGTTGACTCGGCGCTGTGTTGTTAGTTCTTACCAAGCAATACGTATGAGGTTGTGTGTGCTGAGCTAGCATTGACTTACCGTTAAAGTTTATGTCTAATTTAATACAGTAGAAACGTATCTTATTTGTCTTTTTATCTCACGTCTTTGTAAAGATCTTTGTCATACAATGTCTATTTTATTTTTCCTTGATATTCAATTCATTCTTTAAAGTAAAAATAATGTGTTGAATAATTAGAATTAATAGATCTAGAAAGGTTTCATACAATTTAGCTATTGTATTTTTTTTTAATTAAGAAAATTTATTGTATCAACAACCAAGATATGTCCAATCTTATAATTGAATCAATTTAGAAAAGCCAGAAATAGTTAATCATAAAAAAGTATAAATAATAAAGTCTTAGATTTCCATTTACAATGTTATACAATTTATAGTTTCCTTAACTTTACTTACTTCTATGATTGTTAGTCAGTCGCTGCTTGCACGCACGCAGTCACAAGATCTTACATGGTTGATCGCAACGATGTTCTCAATCCTACACGAGACTACTCCTGGCAATAGCAATAATGAGGCTATTGTTTTGAGCGTCAGACCCAAAGTCAACAGTCTTTTTTTTTTGTTGCTCCTTAATCCACTTTTTAGGTGAGTTTACAGTGGCCTGGTTTGTTTGAGCTTTTCTTACACAGCTTAGTCACCGAACTAAGTCTTTTATTTGCTCCAAATGCATGCTTTTAACACGTAGCTTTATCACCGAACTAAGTCTTACATCCACTTATAAGACGCAACAGAACTAAGTCTCCAACTTTCATAGATGGAGCACTTGATGAAAGAGAAAAGGCGAATATTGTTATGTGCGAAAAGTTTTGGATCTGCACAACCAATTAGGGCTAAACCTTTCCACCATTGATTGATACGAGCACAGTCGTGGTGCAATAATTGAATAGTAATCATAGGTTAAAACTGCTGATCTCTCGAATTTTACATTAAGTACAAGTTGCTGTTACAATTGTATATGATAATTCTTGTGTACATCTGCAGTAAAGAATGTTAAAGTTGTTGATTAATAACATTATTTGGGGTACTTGTGCGAATTGATTTCGTGAGATAAGAGTTTTATGGAATTATTTGAGGTTGCACGCGTAGTTCAAGTTTTTCAACGGTAGCTTGTTTCAAAAGATGTTAGTTATACGTCACGCTATTGCAAAAGCAGGAATGCCGATCGATGGTTCGAGATCGCTGATCNTATAATAATAATAATAATAATAATAATAATAATAATAATAATAATAACAATTAAAGGTCATTGACCTGACGATAAAAAATATAATAATAATAATTAACACAAGGATAATGAAAAGTTGCTAAAAGGACGATAATGATTAAAATTATGATAAATGATAAATGATGATGATAGTGATAAAAGAAATAGTAATAATTAAAGCGATGACGGTACTAAAACAATGTTGATGATGATGAGGATGTCGATGATGATGATGATTATGATGATGATGATGATGATGATGATGATGATCCTGATAATAATGATGATAATAAGTGAAATAATTATTGAAATTATTATAGTAATAGTGACGGGATTGCTTATACTAAAAATGTTTATTATAATAGAAACAAGAATATCGGTTATAATAGTAATAATAATTATTATTTTTATAATAATACTGTTGTTAATAATACCTGGAGAGAACCATTAAGGTACTATTCTATGGTCCTCAAACCTAATAATTGCTCGATTACTTTTTCATGTTACATTTTCTCAAACAAAAGTCAAAATAGTTTGAAATTCACACGAAAATCAGTAAAGTGAGTAACTAGGCAATAATACGACCAACATACACAGTTTACCCAGTACTCTGCAGCACAATCTCTGTTATGCCATCTGTGAATTGGTATAGTGCACCCACAATATTTTGCGTGATTCTCTTTCGCCTGATCATCCCGTGCCCATCACGGAATTATTCTGGTAGCGTACACGGCCTGTACTACACTACTACAGGCGGTGTATGGGATGCTGTTAATGCATATAAACATATATGTGTGTGCCTGTGTGTTGCAGCAGATATACTTAAAAAGCAGCAGTTGTACATCTATATAGATATAGTATTTTAATATCCGATTATCATAGACAGCCGATTCATCACGACACAAGTTTGTGTTAAGTATAATATACACTGAGGATCTTAAGGCAGATAGTGACGATTTTATACTTATGCTCCTAATGATGCTGATAGTGATATAACGTTAAAGATAACTTTAATAATGATTATAAGAATAACGATTATGACGGAAATAATGATAAAAGTAATAAAAATGATGACAATGATGACTATAATAATCATGACATTATTGATTATAATGATGATAATTATATTAATCACACTAAAAAAAATTGTTAGAGTACTGATAATGAAAAATACAATCATAATAATTAACACAAGAACAAAGAAAAGTTACTAAAAGGACGATGATAATTAAAATGATGACAATTACTGCAATAATGTTAATGTTAATAATGATAATTATAGTAATAAAAAAAATAATTTAAGCGACGACGGTAGTGAAACGATAATGATGATCATAATGATGATAATAATGATGATGATAATAATGATAATGATAATGATAATGATGATGATGATGATGATGATGATGATGATGATGATGATGATCATGATGATGATGATGATGATGATGATGATGATGAT
>NW_019384229.1:1175774-1196838 GCF_000648655.2 Copidosoma floridanum | reverse complement strand
AACACTGTACTCTCTTGCTCTCATCTGCTATTATATACCTATACTTGTGTTAGACTTAAATTTTCATGCTTGTATGTTTATGAATGTACAGCGCATGCGCACTTACAGTACCTGAACAAAACAATTCTCATGTTCGATGTTTTCCTCGCTATTTTCTCAAAATTTAACGTGTTGATCCTATTCTTTTTTTTAAATAATAGATTCTTTATACTTTCAAGTACATGTACCAATTTAATGTGTGGGCCCACAGCTTTTTATTGCGGTACGGTAGTCTATTGAATTTCGGGTTCCGTAAGGTTGCGTGTTAAAATGACGAATTTTCACAAGCGATTTTCTTGAAAATAAATGTGTTGACCTACCTATTTTATTTTCCTAAAAAAATCTAGCAAACTTTATCTATATAATCTCCGAATTTCAGACCTAGCCAGCATTTAATTCAAAATCGCCCATGCCTCCTTAAACTTGTCATAATAGTCACTTCTGTAGATTTTTTAACTTGAGCATAGTTTCTTTTTTCATTTAACTTTCGCATTTTTAATAATCGAAAGTTATTTCTTTATGACGAGTATCCAGCACTAGAGCAACGCAATACATCCAGTTGCACTTTTGGTAGTGCTTTATAATTTTGTCTCGTTCAGCTTAATAAGCAAATAATAATTTTTCATTTACTGAGTTTCTTCCTTGTTTTTCATCTAAATTTTCAATAGCGCACTCGATCTTATCTAAGAGCACATTCAAATCTATAACAGCTTTGGGTAAGATTACGTATTTTTCACCTGATATAGCTTCTGTAATCTGTTTAAAGGGCCTTAGAAATTTGAAAATATGCTCAACAATGTTCCACTCACTACTATTCGATAAAAATACATTTATCTCGTTAGACTTAAGGTATGTATCTCATAGCATAATCAATGCGGATTTCAATTTACATGCAACTTCGAGCATATCACTTGTGTGTTACCTAAACGTCACATACTCACACATATACCAATCACCGGAGTTAGTGCTTTGTGACACACGTATAAGGAGAGACCGAGTAAGATAAAGACCCAAGAATTAGTCTACATCTCCTTCCCTCCTTATACGTCGACTGATTTATTAACGCTCAAATGTAAATATCATTTGGTTTCTAGGATACAAAATTGTTTGCAGATCGTTGAAAAGAATTATGCTAAAGCAAACCAAATATCACCATGTATGTGAAAATCAATGTAATTCTTATTAATTGTTGAGCGTTGCTGTGCAAATTTTTTAATACAGACCAATCGATAAAGTTTTGATTTGGAAATTGACTGTAGAGGGGAATAGTATTGATTACGCCCTGCTGATCTCTAAAAAATATAACGTTTTTTTTTAAAGGGCTGGATCAAATGATACAAATGTATATAAAATTTTATTTAGCTTTAATATCTTGCATGACTATACGATCAAAATAAAAGTTCCAAGAGTGTGTAATGGAAGATATCTCATAATTTTTAGCTGTTCGTTTCGTTTTGACAAGTTATTGGCTGTGTAATATAATAAAACACAGTCTTTAAAGATGCCATTAGAGACTTCCTTTAGGATATATTTTTATACTTATTTACTTTAGACAGGATAAGATGTAACTTTAACAATCACACGTTGCAACTTTTCAGCTTTAGTTCGCACTGAATTCTTATAAATTTAGGCCTAAATGATATTCCATAAAGTACTCGTACTCTGCCTTATCTTATCATTTGGCGTAAAGTTAACTAAAAAGTTATTAAGTAATAAAATTGTATTGAGTTAAAGCTGTCGGTAAATTAGACAGTGTCAATCTTTTTGTTGATGTTATTTAGGTTAGCATTTTCATAAGACAATACTCCTGAAGTTATTGCTTTTCTAAAATGCTAAGAACATAAATTTAACCGTTCATATCCTCTACAATGTCCGCATAACGTGCTGCATAACCGGTATCAGAAAAATGCATCTTCTTGCATCCTTGCATCATTTAAGACCCTACACAAAACATCAACGCTAAATCAGCTCTAAAATCAGTCGTGAATAACATCGTTGATTTTATATTGATTCTTTGTATAATCAATAATAGTTTAGCGTTGCATCAGCGTTTACGTATTATTAACTTTATAGTACTGAAGTTATATGCTGTAAAAATTTTTATTTGAATCGCCATGGCAATGGTGATTACATCAAAAAGCATACGTTTTATGTTAGCTGCTAGTATTGACTTAATCCAACGCTGATTCAAACGCTGAATCAACATAGATTCAACATGGAATCAACGCAAAATCAACGACATAATTTACGACTGATTTTAGCATTAACATTTTTGGTAAAGAAATGAATGTTATATGTGCAGTTATAAACACTTTACGTTGTTGTATTTGCTATTTGTAAGTAAATTGACAACACCGAGTTCATTAACCTCGCTCAGGGCCTTTAAACTTTCGTAATAACGAAAGGTATGATTTATTGAAGTATAGTACATCTTCCTTTTTGTTGATGTTATTGCTGTATAACTTTATAAAAAGCATTTTGGAAAAAATTCGCTTGTTATAGCTGACTTCTTTATCAAGTATTTTTACATTATTCCTACCAAACTCATGGTTGTGCTCAACTTGATGAACATAAGTAACAGAGTCCAGTTTTTTGTTTTTTTCTTTGTGCTCATTTATGCATATTTCAGTTGCTCACATTGTTTCACCTTTCATAATCAGAATACGTGAAAGGGCAAGTAGAGAAGGTTATCTAAAATCTTGGAGTCCAAGTTGTCGTTTTGTTTTTTTGTTTCTTTTAGAATACTATTATACTTGTTAAAACAGTAAAACTTTGCATAAAAATAAAATTTTTTTGTTTCAAATCCGTAAATTACTCTATAATATGTGATAATAATAATTATTTTTATTGTTAGAGAGTTCTACTAAACGTTATGAGAATTATTGACTACACCAACATTCAAGTATTCAATGTTTCTCCCCCAGGACACCAGGTAAATGTCAAGGGTGAGTACGCTGACTCTTAGTATCCCAGTATACAATACCTGTCCTTTGAAAAGAACTTTTTAATGTCACTTACATAAAAAAAAAATGGAGTCATAGCTTATTTTTTATATTACTGTGCTTTACGTCCGGCTCTCTTGTAGATGCAATACTTAAGGCACTTAGCACTTGGGATTGGGAAGGAATTGGGATGGGATTGGAAGGGGGGAGGGCCCTAACAACTGCTCCACATTCGCTCATGACGTTTGTCATGTGGATCAGGAAAACCTCGGGAAATCTCCCGTAGGAAAAACTTGATCCGGAACAGCCCGGTGTATCTGCCTCATTTCTGACCGGGTGTCCAAGCTGCAGACTTAGACAACGGGGCAGAAATTTAGCACACCTCCCGCTCATAATGTCAGAGGGACAGAGAAATAGTCAATCAATCCACGAAGCAAACAGCACAGGCGAATTGGCAAGACTTGAACGGTCACTATTCCAAGTACTAATCGCGCCAAATGCTGCTTAACCTCGGTGATCGACGGGACTGCAACTCTACCGCTGAGCCATCGTGTCGGTGGAGTTATAGCTAAACAACGTTATGGATTCTAAAACTTTAGGTCCCTTTGCCTCTTACCCTTTTCTTTACTCTCCTTATGAAACGGGACTATGAATGCTAATTATAATAATTTGTGCATGCGCGGAATCAACTACTTGTTTGAAATGATTAATTCGTTTGGAGGTGGCATGTGCAATCCACGCTCAAAATTTTTACCACCCATGCGTTGTCAATTAAGACTTTTTATATAGTCAAAGAAATAGTGCTTAAAATCAAGCCAAAAACGGTGAAATTAGTGCAGTAAAGTAGATTTTTTAAAGATTTTTGAATAAAAATTAATCATAGGAGGAAATACGTAATAATTTTATGACTCGGTCAATTATGACATAAATAAGTCCAATTTTGTCATCCGAAGATTTAGACCAGGCTCAAACAGTGATGAATTGAGAAAAATTATTTGCACCCAATTTTTTGTGCTTTTTAGTTCAAAATATAGTAATATACCTGAAAGCTTATCTTGCCACCTAAGAATGTGGTCAGGTATTTTTAAAACAATTTTTTTGTAAACAATTTCGTTAAAGTTGTTTTTTCGATCTGAAAATTTTTTTCTCAGATTCTTTGGCACTTTTGAAACAAAAAACCAATTGGAATGTATATACCTAAACCCCACAGTTTTCGAGTAAAAAATTCCTAAAGTTTCAAAAAGCGTATTTTTTCCCATTTTCAAATATAAAGTCAGCAACGGACTCCAAGGTACACTAAGGGTACTTTAATTCGTTCCGCGGGAAATTCAAAAAGTTTTTAAAAAATTTTGAGCACCCCTGGATGTATGATAAAGTAGATAGTGGAATACCTACCTCATATGATAAAACAGATTTCTAAACAAGGTTGTTACTGCTTTGGAGCAGAAAATAGGGTGATTGTTTGTTTTCTCTCTTACTGTCACTAATTTCTTATGCCTAATTTTAAAAAACAAAACTTGGGATTGTGTAAAAGACAACTATTAATAGTGTAAAGCTATACAACGATTTATTTTCTTGGAGTGGCAGTTTTAGTGTGGAGTTATTGAAGCAGTAATTGTCAACTGGAGCATCAGATAAGTATAAGAAATATTTTTTTTTCTATTATTACTGTTGGTGTAAGATAAATTTCTTTGTAAAAAATTTGCTTTCTATAGGAACCAACACTTTATTAACTATCAGGATATCAATGTTTTCAAGCTGATCCTTAAAGTGAGAAAATTTCAGTCGATTATGGAATTTGAATTAGCTGTCCAGAGATGAAACTATGGGATTACTTTATTCAGGATTATAATCATGGTAACGCTGACCTTCCAATCACTCATCTGCATAAGTTACTACCACACATGCTGCCCCAGAGAGTATACGTAATCAACCAAAGTCCAAGATGCCATGTTAGTGAAGAAATAGTGTGCCATTTGTTTTTAGTTCATTTTAATATTATTGCCAGATGCAGCTATACAAAATATTGAAGTTACATACTTGTAAATATGTATTGTACAGTAGCATAGCTGTAAACAAACCAAATTTTAGTTCATTTCAATATTATTTTCTTTGTTTTCACTTAAATATTTAAAATCAGTCAATTCAGGAGTACAAAATTTTTGAACTTAATAAATAACATTGAGAATATAAGTTGAATTAAATACATTAATATTCCAAAATTATTACCCAAAAAACAGCTCATAAATAGGACACATGTAAACCACAGTATCGAGAATCACCTTTTCACTTTTGGACTTAGTCGAAGCTTGTATACCCCACATGTCTCACTATTTCTTCACTAACATGGCATCTTGGACTTTGGTTGATTACGTATACTCTCTGGGGCAGCATGTATGGTAGTAACTTATGCAGATGAGTGATTGGAAGGTCAGCGTTACCATGATTATAATCCTGAATAAAGTAATCCCATAGTTTCATCTCTGGACAGCTAATTCAAATTCCATAATCGACTGAAATTTTCTCACTTTAAGGATCAGCTTGAAAACATTGATATCCTGATAGTTAATAAAGTGTTGGTTCCTATAGAAAGCAAATTTTTTACAAAGAAATTTATCTTACACCAACAGTAATAATAGAAAAAAATATATTTCTTATACTTATCTGATGCTCCAGTTGACAATTACTGCTTTAATAATTCCACACTAAAACTGCCACTCCAAGAAAATAAATCGTTGTATAGCTTTACACTATTAATAGTTGTCTTTTACACATTCCCAAGTTTTGTTTTTTAAAATTAGGCATAAGAAATTAGTGACAGTAAGAGAGAAAACAAACAATCACCCTATTTTCTGCTCCAAAGCAGTGCCAACCTTGTTTAGAAATCTGTTTTATCATATGAGGTAGGTATTCCACTATCTACTTTATCATACATCCAGGGGTGCTCAAAATTTTTTAAAAACTTTTTGAATTTCCCGCGGAACGAATTAAAGTACCCTTAGTGTACCTGAGTCTCAGGGTGTTTGTCTAACACGTAATTTTCTACTATTTTATTAATAATTTGTTAAATATCAACAAAAATATTTAGGGGTTTTGAGGGTCGTTAAACAAATGTAAATTAGTATCTAAGTGAAGAATTTGATAATGATAGCGATGAAGATAAATAATCTAATAACATGCTGTCTTCTTTAATAACGAATGTGATATTGATAGTAAATTGGTGAATAATTATTACAACTTTTTGTGGTTTCAAAGTTACTTTATTCATTTTAATAGCTTGATAGCTGTTGTGTGTATATTCGTATGGACAATATCTTTAGCGATCGCATCGTTAACTATTGTAGTCAGTATATGTCGATCTTTTGACAATGGTGTCACTGCCCAAACATCTGTCAAGCTAAAAATAAAAAACCTGGGAAGCAGCAAACAGCTATTATTATCATTAGCAAATTTATTCGTAATATCACATCTATTGGAAATGTTCCACATATGTCCAAGCTAGAATGCTTATTTATGGTAAATGTTAATAAAAAATTGGTAAATAATAATTACAACTCTTTGTAGTTTTAAAGTTATTTTATTAACTTTTATATCTTGACTGCAGTTGTGTGTACATTCGTATGAACAATATCTTTAGTGGTTGGATTATTAAATATTGTAGTCAGTACATGTCAATCTTTTGACAATGTTGTCCCGGCACAAAAATCAATCAAGCTATTATAATTGATAAAAAAAATAGACAACTGCAAAAAGTTATTATTACCATTAACAAATTAATTAGTAATAACACATCTATAGGAAATGTTCCACATAACTATAATTTGTGTCATCAAATATGTATGCCTTAGCTTTCCTAAAAAATGTAGTAATTTTTAGTATAGTTATAATACTTCTTTTAATATTACTTTTCTCAGTGTACAAGAAATGCAAATAAGGTACAAAAATTATTTTGATTATTCCACTTCTGCATGCTTTGCGGAATTCCTACAAACAAGTCATAAAACTATTTATTCACAAGCGCAAAGTAAGGCAAGCCTTTTGATTCCTTCGGCTCCACGTTAAGCCCTTAAATTACTTTGCAGGTGCAGAGTCCTAATTTTAAAAAAATCGTTTTTCGCAACTCAGCCACAAACATACATCAACCGTCATCTTCGAGTGCGTCAGGTGTACCTTGACCCTATCATATAAAAACTACTATTTCAGTATTGTTATTTATAAATCCTGAAGTGTTGGAATATGTTTTCAAACTAACTTTTGTGTTTTTTGCTAACTCTGATCTAACGAAAACAGAATCAAATGTAAAAATTTCAGAGATGAGTAAATCGATCAGTTGATTAAATTCAAAACTTTACTTACTTTTTTTTTTAGTGTGTGCAAAATATTTGTACGACAATTTTCATTTTGTAATAAGTTCATAAAATTTGTCAGTTGCTATGTACAGGACGACCTTTAAAACTTTATTCTCCTCCTCCAAATACTTACCGGCTAGTCATAGTTGATTACAATTAACAGTCTAAAGGCAAATTTAATGCTAAACTAGCGGCCCCCCGTCTCGGCTGCGCCCGAGACTTACTAAATGGAACACCGTAGTGTGTTGACATGTAATGTGAAATGTTTTCAGTTAAAAATTTTATATATATACATTCCTGACACTTAGCAGAACAAAAATCTTCTTTTAAAAACATATTTGTTCGGAATCTATACAGTTTATTTGGTCAAATAATAAGCTGTAAAAATTAAAAAAAATATATTTATGCTGAAAAGTACCGTGCGCTCCTTATGCCATAAAATAATCGTTGGCCATAAGGAGCCGTTGATTTGCAGTTTCTCCCGTATAATTTACGAATAGGGCTATTTTTTAAAGCTGTTAAGATTTTAAACTCCCAAAAAATAAATATTAAAAAAAGCTTTTTTTTCTCTTATCTCACAACTTATTACCAGAGCAACAAAGTCCTGAAGCTTAATCTTTACATTTTTTATTGCCTCAAAAACACAAGTATATTTTCTACTTATTTAAAAATCGGAATGTAGATCTTTGAAGATTTGAGAGATTACTGTCAGGGTACCATAAAAAGCTGATCCCCCACTTAATGGATTCTTTATTTGTTGATTTGATGCTGCTATTCCAATCTCGATAAATTTTCTGCGTCAGTTTCTTGACGCCTGAAATTTTATTTATTAGATACATTTGAAATTTTTCTTTCAATTCTCCCTCTTGTGACTTTTGGTATGCTTAAGACTTTTGTAACCCCTAAAGGCTGTTTTCTGTCAACTTTGTTAAGTTCTAATAAATTTGATGGCAAGGTAGTTCGACGTCCGATGGCCCTAAAAAAGGCCGGTGAGCTTCTAAAGTAAACTCTTTCTTGACTGAAGTTAACAGTAATTGTTACTGCCTGAATACCTCAAGGTGATCTTCTCTGGCCTGCTGTTGAAGCCCCAGACTGATCGGGAGAAAAATTACAAAGTTTGAAACTTTGGAGCTAGTTGTAGAGATCTTTTCCAACGTCTCCCGGTGTATACATTTTTCAAAAAAACACCCTTATTTTTCACGAACAATTGTCTTGATGTTTTTTTGTATTTCGTAGTTCTATAAGTGGTCATTTTAATTTTGGAAATGTCTACTTAAAAATGGTCTATGTAAGTTGGTGGTTTATTTATCGTTAAACTGCTTATCATTATGAAAAACTGAAACAACGTCTTTCTGAATCATGATTTTGGAATATGGTCCTCTATTACGAGTTTGTGTTGAATATTTGTGGCGAATTTATTTAAAAATACGAATTTTTAGAAGAATATCGACGTTACACGTACTTACCTGTTCCAAAAAATGCAGATCGTGATACATGGTGGTTTGCTCATCATACGAAGAATTCAAATTTTAAATTAACAATTTCGCTATAAGTCGCTATTAAAGCATTCTGCCAATGGACTTGACGTGCAATGTTGACTACACTTATATTTCTATTATTTCCAATTTTTAGAAAATTTTAACATGTCATTTTCTGTTTTTTGAACTTTTTTGGTAGTTTTAATAATGAAAATCAATTTTTAATTTCTTTTAAAAACTAAATTCCCATAAACAATCATTTTTCTAACTTTTGTGCTGAATATTTACATGTATAGCTCACACTTTTCAAGATATAAATGGAAAAACAACTAAAAAGCAGAAGTACAATGTATTTTGCATTAGAAAATGCATGACGCGTGTGGTGCTTTATGTAGACCTCATAGCATATATTTTTTCCTTAATTTCAAATCCAAATACGCTTTATAAATAACAACCTTCACTTTTTCAGAGTTTTGAGCCTCTGGTGTCCTGGCTATAATCTGAATCAGTGTCATCACAATGAAAAAAAATTGCTGTACAAGTGAGAGACTGTTAAAAAATTAGCAGAGAGCAGGTTTGAGATCAGTTTGTTGGAAAGGGTGTGAAGGTAAAGTTGCTAAAGTGTCCAAAAGTCACTGATAGGCTTTTCCATTTTCGGACAAATTTAAAAAATTTTGAGCCAAGCAGCGGTATGTATGTGTATGCTTCTACCATTCATGGAGTCCCAAAAATTGGCTTAGTGGTTACCGTGCTAGCTTCTTAGCTCGGAGATAATTGAGGGGTCGTGAATTCCAATCCCGTCAAAAATTATCGAGATTTTTTTCTTGGTCTTTGACGATGAGATAAGTACCCAGCATGCTGAAAACCACTTATTTGATTTTTAAAACGAATAGTCGATTTTTCTGGTTATGTCTGGATCTCCAAGATCTTCCTTTTTGAAGGAAAGCCAGCACCTCTGGTCAGCTCATCAGGTAAAGTCACTCTTGGTTATAAAAAGGTCTGTACACTGAGTAAGATGGTTCATTGGAAAAGATTATTCCATTAAAGTTGATAATAGCTGGGGTGTGCTTGAGATAATGACCGAGTCATCTGAGGAAAACTTTCCAAGCGGCCCGCAAATAACGTTTTTTTATGTAACTTATTTCTTTAATATAATTATTTCTGTGTTTATGTCGCTTGTATTTTACAGACGGTTATAAAATCAGCACCAGTTACTGTGAACCTATTTACTGCGAGGGTATCTTTCATGAGGTTTTCATAATAAAGCCCAGGTCCACTACTCACCAATTATTGCAAAGGGCTACGAAGTTTTGTAGGTTGTATTCGTTGAAAGTCATTTAGTTAAACAATGATGTATTTCATGATGTGAAATATGATTTTGATAGGAACGTTATGAACGTTTAAACGTGTTTCAATATCTGTGTAAACGAATTTTACAGGCTGTTTTTATTATTTTCTATTATTGACAAGTCCGCAGTAATTAGTACTTGTGCAGTAATTAGGTCACTTATTCCTAGATGAAAATAAATAAAACGTCATGGTCTCATAGAGTGTATTCTTGAAAGTACGTATCGTTTTTTGATGTCATGAAGCTTGTGCTATTTTAAATTGCTGCTCGAAGCGAATGATATCACTAAAAATGTACATGGAAAAAATTTGGACAAATAGTTTAAAAACGTGTAGAACAAAAACGCTTTTTCAAAAAATGCACTTATCATAAGATTTATCGTCTAAAATACTTAAAGCTAAGATTGAAAATCGAAGTTTATTTTAGCATAATTTTTTCGTAGAGATACTCCTTTAGCCTCCTTCTTGCAGATATACTCATGGATGACTTTAAAAAAACCGTATATAAAAGTCTACGATCCGAAAACTTTTTGTTTTGGTATAAGTACGTTGATGACGTATTTGCAGGGTTCACGCTTCAAAATACGCTAATCATCCCCTAGAATTTTATCATCTTTTAAGACCTTAACTACAAAAAACTATATATGATGATATTTAATGGGCTTTCCTGCTTTTCCGTAAATATAGACATGAAAAAACAATACTTTTACGTCTCAATGCCTTTTGTTATTTAAAAGAGCCACAGAGACGAAACAAAAAAAATTATTTCTGCTTCTAAAAGTCGTAGAATGGCTTTTTTATCTATTTATTTGAATTAAAATTCTATTACTGAAAATATTAAATCCGCATTAAGTTATGTAAATAATTGATAAAGGTATAGCATTTATTTAATCCCAATAGATGTAGCCAACTTTGTAATATTAATTTTATTCTAAATTAAATAATATGAAAATAGAGTACGTAAGGAATTGAAGGTATAAGTCCTCACGAGTAAAATGTGTTTTGCAATAACACTTGGACCATTGAGAGCTGAATAAATGAGTTTTTAAACAAGTGTCTTTAAATTAACAAGTGAATATCTCGATAACTATCAACTTGTGAACATCCAGGTTTTAGTCGCTTTTTCGGCATCTTTACACAGAACTTTTAAGATTTTGATGACTATTGCCCAATTATTGCATGTTTCGTATTTTTACAGTTAACTAATAAACCAATTCGACTTCTGCAACTTCTATTTTGTAGATTTTTAAAAATTCTACACCATTTTGTAATAAATTTTGTATTGAAAATAAGACATGATTTTTTATTATATTGGAGGCATTTTGTTATTTCCGCTGGGACAAACTTAGATTTCGGTCTGATGCATGCTTTTAACCTACTCAACAAACTGAGACAGATATGCAAACCTTTTTTTGTTATGAATAAATAGCTGGGTATGGTCATTTTTTGAAATAAGGTTGGTCTGTATATATTTTCATGTGGAAGCGTTATAAAAGACTGACCCTCATTACGAAATCTATGCATAACACTATGATTGCACATTTTTATGTTCTTTATAAGTTGCTGAAATATTAACAACAATTTTTGAAATTTTTTTTTTATTTTACAGCCATTCTGACTAATAGTGCCTGTAGCGGCTTTGCATTGCTGTATTGACAATGATAATCGATTTAATATTTTTTGTAATGCATGAGCATCTGCTAAAGTTGTATAAGTAATTTCATGATTCGTGTTTATAATTGGTTTTGAAATGATGTTTACTGATTGCTGTCTTAGGTTTGACCTCCCACCCTCTTTTGATCAGAGTTCAGTCCACGTTTTACCTACATAAAAATCTGTGCTGTCCTATCATGTTTTAAAACATTTAGAGGCAATACAGAAATGCAAATATTCTCTGCTTGGACCTGTCGTGACCGTAAAAAGAAACTCGAATCCTACTTTTACTGTTTATTTAGTTTGACAGTTGATTTAAATGAATAATAATTAAGTTGATTCTCACTAAAATACAAACTGTAGTCATGTTAAGTATAAACAACTTGGAAAAATTGTGTAAATGTTAGGCTTCTGTGAGAGGATAAGATAAGTCTTATTGAGATATTTCAAGTTTTACACTATTATAAATGAACTAGCGGCCCCCTGTCTCGGCTTTGCCGGAGAATCACTAAATGAAACACCGTAGTTTGTTGACATGTAATGTGAAACGTTTTTAGTTAAAAACTTTACATCTATTTCTGACCGTTCTCAGAACAAAAGTTTTTTTTATTAAAATCATATTTCTTCGGAATCCATACAGTTTATTTGATCAAGTAAAAAGCTGTAAAAAGTGACAAAATATAATTTTGCTGAAAAGTACCTTGCATTCCTTATGCCATAAAATAATCCTTGGTCATAAAAGGCCGTTGATTTGCAGTTTCTGTCATGTAATTTACGGAAAGGGCTATTTTTTAAAGCTGTAAAAATTTAAAACTGACAAAAAGTATATGATGGAAAAAAATTTTCTTCTCTTATCTCACAACTTTATTACCACAGCATCAAAGTCCTGGAGCTCAATCTCTACATTTTTTATCACCACAAAAATGTAAATACATATTCTACCTATTTAAAAATCTGGAAGATTTAAGAGATAACTATGAAAATTATAGTGAAAAACTGGTCTTTCACTTAATAAATTCTTCATTTATCGATTTTGATGCTGCTTTAATCTCGATAAATGTTCAGCGTCATTTTCTTGATGCCTAAAACTGTATTCATTAGATGCATTTGAAGTTTTCCTTCCGATTCGACTTTTTGAGACTTTTGGCATAGTTAAGACTTCTGTGAGCCCTAAAGGCTACTTTTTTAAACTTTAATAGAGTGTAATATATTGGTTGAGCTAGTTGTCGAGCTCTTTTCCAACGTCTCCTGATATTACGCCGAAGACGTTGATATCTAAAACACCTTCTTTTTTGAAGAGCTCAGTCGTTTTGGTGATCTTAGATAGGGAGATCACTTCGTGGTGCTTGCCCGTTGGAGACTGTCCCGTTTTCTAAAGTTTATTTTTCCTTCATAGCTGTTAGGTTCTCCCAGTGCAGACCTTAGAGGGGATCGGTGATTCCTGGTTTTCCAGCCTTGTGACTAACAACTCTGCTCGTGACGCCTGCCAGTGAATGACTAACTTGGTTTAATAGTGGCCGACTTAACATAGTCTTTTAGTTGACGAATCGTTTTCGGAAATGGTAATAAAAACGTATTTGTTTGCAAGGTAGTTTAAATTTAGGTGGCCCTTAAAAGAACCGATGGAATTGATGGTTAAGTAGGTAACGTAAATACTTATAATGGCCCTCAAAAGCGCCAGTGGTGAAACTTCCAGCTATTCGTTATGCGTGATGATGGAGAGCTGGTTGTGGGTAGCTTGATTCTTAATCTCGAAGTCTCCGTATACGGAGACCGTGACGTAGGGAGGTATGCCGCTGACCAAAGAATATCTGGTCTTCTGGTCGTTCCCCGGATAACCAATCGCTCTTCGTTAGTTGGTTGAGTGGGCCTGGAGAATACCTTCTCTGTATGGTATACCCTCGGGATGACCACTGAGAAGAAAGCTGTTGTGAATGCCCTTACTCTTCAGGTCTGTCTTTCCTGGCTTGCATTCAAAGTAGAAAATTCTCTTACGGCACCAGGCTGTATGGTTGAACGGCGACAGAGCTCTGAAGTGTTGGATCAGGTTGTGGTCTAGCTAGACCCGTCTCCTGGCGTTGTACTGGAGACGTTCCAAACGTCTATTTTTTCGTGACACTTGGTTATCTTGGCCTTCCGGGGTAAGAATCGATTCATTTCGCTTATCCATGATAAAAGAGTGTCATCGGTAGCCGGGATGCCCAACTGCACGACTGACTCCTCTGTGCTTGGTATACTGTCGATTATCAGCTTCGACAATCGACGATTCGATGGGGCATGTTATAACCACTTTTCCCTATCTTTGATTGCGGGTCGCTTTAATTTTACCTCGACGCCACCTAGCGTATTTTACTGAACTAAAGTGCAAAGCTAGCTTATTTTAGCAAAACTTTGAGCTTGTTTATCGCTATTGTTATTAACATTTTCAAGAAAAAAACTATGCGAAAACCATCTCGGAATCATCAAGAATAAGTATGCAAAATTTTAGCAAAATCGGTTTAGTAGTTTTCGCGGTTAGCGATTACAACGATTTNAAGTACTTTTAAATCAGCATATTAAACAGTAGTATTTATTATGCTCACTCATACATCATATTCATTTCATTCTATAAATTTACTTTTTTCTCATGAAATTAAAAAAAAAAGTATTTGCAATGAACATGCTACTTGGGAATAAAAAAAAATTATTTTAGTTGTTAAATATTTAATTTTCTTGAAATAAACATTTGTTATCTATCATTGTCTATCAGATGCTTTATATTCTTGTTAGTTAGCATCGACATATTTTCTCCTGCAGGTGGTGTTGTTTCAAATTGCTGCACAAAGCGAATACTGGCTTAATAAAATTGCTGCAATAATCCGTAACTTTTGAGCTTTTGCATTCTAACGATAATTTTTATTTTTTAAATATATTTCCAGCATTTTTCTAAAAAAATTATTGGGTTTTTCGGGCTCATAAGTGTCCATATTTCATTTAACTATACATTTTTTTTGTAGGTATAATGTTTTTTTAACTTATTTTTATCTTGCATTATTATTATTTGAGTCTTTCTCGCCCTCTCTATTATAAATATAAGTTTATTTCGTTGATCTTCTGGGACAAATGAAAACACTTAGTTTAAGCGACGTTTCATCGACTGGTGTGTCGACCTCTTCAGGCTTAATTTAAACCGTGAAAGACAATTTATTTAACGTATCGTTAAATAGAAAATCAACGAAATAAACTTATATTGCATTATTATTTATATAATCAGTTAAAAATTAACACTGCTGGTAGTACATTATGCTAATACTTCTCCACATTTGGATGAATTCATAAGTTATGTTAATCATATTTAGCTCACTGACACATACTTATGTCCTAATATACTTTGTTAGTAAAAATACTGCTAGATGCTGATCAATATTGCGTATACTTCATGAGAAACCGTGATTGACTTTTAAAGTTAATTTAGTTCCTTAAAAACAATCCAAGTATTATTGATAAAGAAATTGCGAAATTTCTGGAATGAATCCAACAGAAAATTGTGGGAGAAGGATTGGGACTTTATCATTCCTACTCAGTCTAGACAAAACTCTGAAAATGATTGCTGGTCACGGAGCTTTAGCCCTTGCTAACACTTAGTAAGTTTATTTGAACTTAATAAACAAAGAATTCTGCAGAAAATAGCAAATCCAAACTCTGTGTCTTCTATTTTGAATGGTAAGATGTTGTACATAACGAGCAATGTTGTACATCGGTTGTAATTAATTGATAAATGTGTTTAAAGTTTCTTACAAAGTATTATAATTTACAGTTTACTCTCAGCTTTATCAGTCAATTATTCAGTCAAGTTCATTTTTATTTATCGCAAGATGTTGATAACCTTTTAGCTATCTAAAAGCTAATTTTCCTGATAGGTCGGATAAATATCCTTATTACAAATATTCCTTGAAAATGGCACGAAAAATTTTCAGAAAAATCAGCAACTGAAGAGAAGATACAGAAGTTTCAAAAGAAATGTTCTTGGCTGCAAAACACATACTAAATTTAAAAAATTACTCTGATAGTTACTTTAAATTGGAACCTAACAGATCAGATTTTAATTGGAAGAAAAAGCCTTTTTCTACTAGTAGAACGTGAAACATATCAAAGCCAGCTTATATAAAGTTGCTGTTTATGTATATCTAGAGTTGAATTGACATTCTCTTCGACTCAATCGCAATGTGCAAGTAGAAGAACTTTAACAAAACGTTTTGACTTGCATATGGATTATTTAATTACGACGAAACTTTTAGCTATGGACAATATTGACTTCGTTTACAGTTGTATAAATAGGTTACTTAAGTGAAAATGTTCGCAAGGAAAAAGTGAAGTTTTACTACTTAAATCTTAACTTGAATCATTGTAATAATATGACTGACAGATTTTCTCCAGAAACCAGTGGTCAGTGCACCCTAAGGTTTTGTAAAAAGGCATTTTTCTTCATATTGAAATTTGGAGAATACCTCATTTATTGTTATTATTACGTTTCTTTTCTATTTTTTATGTAGAAAAGAAAAGTTTAAAGTAAAGCCATGGCACGACGTGTTGTTAAGCTGACCAGTACAAGACTGTGTACTTTCATCGAATCTTTCGATTATTTCAATACAACTTCCTACCGCCTTCACTAAAATATCTCCGACTTCACGCTCACATCTGTCATATACGCTCAGACACTCATTCTTAGTCGCATATACGATTCCCACAGTATGCGTCTAGAAGGCTGGAAAAAAAAAATTCTGTAGTACCGCTGTATCTTTAATACGGTAGTATTACTTGTCAATTCATGTAGCTTGACTCAAAAAATCATCTTATTCATGAATAAAAAAATTTCGAAAGAATCAGACGCAGTAAAAATAAAATAATTTTTTTTAAAATTATACAACAATAATGAAGAAAAAAAGATAAAAACTTTGAAACAAACAATAATTATTTTAGAAACTGCCAAATTATAAAATTAAATAAGTCATTTAGTTACATATACAATAGTTGCTACTAAAAAAAAGATTTTTAAGGTTTAAAAAAGTTATTTAGCTAAATTAATAATTCATTAATAAATATAATTTATGATCGAACTAAAGTATATCAACATAACATCCATTTACAGTTAATGAATATTGAAATTAAAAAAAAAGTTACGAACCATACTATAAGTAAGACTCAGAGGTTTTCTTGTGTCAGAATAGCTCGTGGAACAGTGGATGCGATACTTGGTTCACATTCAGAAGGTCTCTGGTTTTTTTAGGAGAATTAGTTAAAGAATACGAATTATAATTTAAAATTAAATTTCTTCACGTATTTGTTTTGTGGAGCGCTAAGGGGGGGGATGTAAAATACACAGCATTATATAGATAAAAAAACTTAATTGTACTAAAATATTCTGATAAAGTTATGATTTTAAAAATTTTTGTGAAAGGAGTATTGTTATGAAACAATAAGTATAAAGTTTCATTACTAAGTGAATTTTGATCTTATCATTTTTTTTTAAAACAAGATAATTCATCTATTAAGAGCCAAACAAAATCTAAATTACAAATAGTAGAGTCATGACAAACTAGCAATAGTAAAAATTTTCACCATTAAAGCCCACAATTATAAGAAAATAATAAAAGAAGCAAGTATAACAAAAATTGTAATATGATCGCTTACCTCATAGGCTTAAAACTTTATTTCATGGACGTTTGTAGCCATTGTTCTGAGATTAAAATAAATTTTATGTAAATGGGATTTATTAAAAAATTAGTAAATTTTTACGCTACTCTGCCTATTCGCTTCGTGCAGCAATTTGAAACAACACTACCTACAGGGGAAAAATTGTCGATGCTAACTAACAAGAATACACATAATCTTATGGACAATGATCTGTTACAAGCATTTATTTCAACAGTAATATATATTCAACAACTGACGTAATTTTTTTAGATTTTCTTTCAAGCACAAAAATACCTAGTAAAAAACACTTAAATTTATTGATTATTATTAAATACAATATGTTAATGTTGCTGTTAAAAACTAAAATAAAGTTGAATGATGACCAGATACTTGGTCCTGATACTCGGTCTTGATGATTTTTCTTTGATATAAGTTTTTTCTTTGTTTATTAAGCTGACATATTTTTTTTTTCTAATAAATAAAAAAAAATTTTAAATAATTAATGCAACGTTTTTTTGAACATAATTTTTGTTAGTTTTTTATAAATCAGCAAAGAAAATTTCGACTGTCAAAAGTGTCCAACTACTGGGTACTTTACCTTACTTCCGTTACACATTCTCTCAAGATCGCGAGTCCGGAATCGTTAGTTTACTCCGTTGCACAGAGCGCGCCTATGTAAGTTTAAACTTAAAAATAGATTTGTTGATCATTATTAAGTGCTCAGGAGGTTTTCCATCATCATTAGGCGATTAAAATTTTATCGATGTTTGATAAATGTTCGGAAGATTATTTAATTACCAATAAGTATTTCAAGGATTGCTTCATCATTAAATAATATTTAGACAGTTTCCTGAACAGTAAGAAATCCTCAGAAAATTTTTCGATTGTCAACAAATACTCAAAGGATTTTTTATTCTTTGTAGAGCGTTTTAACAGTTTCTCGATCGCTGACAACTGTTGATAAGCTTTGTTATGGTTTAGGAATAATAGGTTACTTTCTGGGGCGGGTGAAAGGAGTCTGAAATAACGATATTCCAGTTCAATTTTGTAGTAAAACTATGAATATTTATTCCATCAATGCTTCTTTCTAAGACAGCATTAGTTCAGTGCAACGACTGTACATTATTTTGACAGCAAATAACTAGGAAGTTCAATTTGACTGTCTATTGATACTGTTCTGTGATTAGCTGTCGAAGTACTGAACAGTCGTTGCACTAAGCTGTCACTATCGTCGAAATTAACGTCGCTGAGATAAACATTCATAATTCTTATTTAAAATTAAAGTTGACTGTCGTTATTCTGGACCCCTCCCCTACTTTCTAGATCATCGTAAAGTACTCGAAGGCTTTTCGATGGTCAAGAACTACTGAGAGATTCTTATGATCATCAGGAACTGCTCGTAAGATTTTTCAAGGATCGAAAAAGCTCAGAGGCTTTCTTGGTGGTTGAAGAATGCTTGGAGACTTTGCTGATGGACCGTAAATGCTCCAAGTCTCATCTGATTGTCAAGAAAAGCTCGGAAGCTTGTCCGATCGTTAATACTTTCTCGGAGGGATTCTTGATAGTCGAGAATTGCTCTGTGGCATTCTCAATGGTCGGAAAATGCTCAAAGGCTTTTTTAATGGGCCACAAATGGTCGTAAGCTCTCTCGAGGATCGAAAACAGTTCAGAGTACTTCAGAGACTGTTTCGATAGTTGAGAAATCCTGTAAGGCATTATCGATTGTAGACGTATGCCCGAAAGCTTTTCCAATTATTCCTAAAAAATTGCTCGCAGGATTCCATGATCGTCAAAAACTGTTTAGTCTTTCTCTACTGTTAGAAATTTTTTGGAGACATTCTTGAATAAAAAAAGAAACTACTTGAATCCATAAATATTCGAAATATTTTATTTCATCTGAATTTTTTAAAGAACATTCTTGAAACTATACAATTTGATATGGGCTCTTATAAGTGATAGAATTTGGTAGGGTTCAATTGTCAAATTCTGTAGGACGAAAATGTGTATGAAGTAAATGAAAAATTCTTTCTAATAGCTTAAATTTTGAAGGAAAATATTCGTATGAAAAAATGTACTTATCTTTATGTACTTGGAAAAAATATTGACGCAAACGGTAACAAATAATACATCCTTGCATTTCAAGTAGTACACGGAAGATAAGCTATTTTACGAAACAGCTTTTAGAACTAATTATACTAAGAATCATGGACTAAAACTCAGCGCAGTCTTTCGTAACATTTTGAACTTTAATACAGTGTAATTTTGAAATATAGGTCTAATCGTACTGCACTTACTTACTATTTTATCTACGTACTTAAATTAAATGTCCCTATTCTTAGAACATGAGAATTCATATTATTGTCACTCAATTCAGTTTATAAAAAGATTGCGATAGTTGTATATTTTATTTATCTTTATAAATTCGTAAGAAAAGTTTTATTGTATAAAACAAAATGACCAATTTTAAAGATGATTCTCATTGTTGAGACAAAATCGAACAAAACCTATCTTTTAAGTTGTACGTATTACGGTACTATACTTAGATGAGTAATTAATATAATACTAATGAACTAATGAATTTTAAAATTATTTCGGTGAAATACAATGGTATTATATAGATAAAAAAACTTAATTGTACTAAAATATTCTGATAAAGTTATGATTTTAAAAATTTTTGTGAAAGGAGTATTGTTATGAATAATTGATAACTAAACTAAATTAATTGATAATCAGTAAGTGAATATTTTTATTAAAAATAAGTTACGAATTACACTATAAGAAGAAACCTACTTTTTCATATCGGGATCGCTGGTAGCTGAGTGGGTAAGGTACTCGGCTCGTTTGCGGAAGGTCGATGGTTCAAATCTCGAGATGTGTTTTTAAATTTGAGGTAAAGTACCCAGTAGTTGGACAAAAATAAAAATAGCACCAGTAGTTAGACAGTCTAATATAATTAACATTTTCGAATAAAAGACGTTTTCAAATAGGAAAAATAAATTTGTTTGTATCCATCAATGCATAATCATGCCTGATAAAAAAATTATCTTTAAAACTCTTTTTCGTTTTTAAGTGATGGAATATGTTTTAACTGCTAAACATGTAAGCTTGCTGTCTAACAATAGATCCCTTTTATAAAATAGGAGTGTTCCTATACTCAGTACTTGGACACGGAAAAAATCGCTAAAAATTATAATTTATAATTGGGCATAGAACGTTCAAGTTATTTTCTAACTAAAGTTATGTTGCAAAATGAATATTATTACAATTTTTATTGATGTTTATCAGAGTTAAACACATCAAAAAATATAAATAATCTGTCCAAGAATAGCTTCCATTCGATAACACAAGATTTTTCCTATTCCTGGTACTTGGACAGTAAAAAACACTTAAATTTATTGATTATTATTAAATGTAACATGTTAATGTTACTGTTGAAAACTAAAATAAAGTTAAATATTATAATTTATGGTTGGGCATAGAACGTTCAAGTTATTTTCTAACTAAAGTTACATTGCAAAATGGATATTATTATAATTTTTATTGATGTTTATCAGAGTTAAACACATCGAAAAATATAAATAAT
>NW_019384229.1:1130768-1175703 GCF_000648655.2 Copidosoma floridanum | reverse complement strand
CTGGTCACTGTATATATATATGTTCCAATTTTGCGCTCTGCGTGACAACCCCTTACCATCTATAGTTAATAAATGAGGTTAAGAAAAACCACTGTACTAAGCTCTGCAGGCAAAAACGTATAATTTTTCTTCTCACATTTTGTTCAATGTATCTTGTATTCCTGATGTCCAGTTTACTATTTTTTATTTTTGTTTATTTCGTTTGAAATTAGAATGTTTATTATATTTCAAAATTAAACTATCAATATGTATTATACATTATATGTGGTGTATTATATAAACGTGCTTCGTCACAAAATTTTTTCCTTTCTGTAAAGTGCACTATGAACGCCAAAAAAATTTTACAACAAATTTTTTTAAATATAGTCAACGTGCTCAAAGTATTTACAGATTTTATAAAAGGATTTTAATTTTACAAAAATTGAATTCATTAAACCATAAGTAGATAGTTTATATTGTACATGAGTATAAAGTCGTTTCATTCGCGTTTTGAATAGCGTAAAGAAGTAAGAATCATATGTTTATTTAACAGTGGTATACTTACTTACCGAAGAGTTACATTAATTGTAAGAGGCTGCGGGGCTGTGAAAGTTATTTAGGGGGCTGTGGAGGTAGTGGGTGGGGAAATTTACAGAGCTGTTAAAGGGTTCTTTTCCATTCCATCTAAGATATAGGGGGGCGTTGAGAGCTGTGCAAAGTAAACCACGTAGCGTTGTGAGGGGCATAGGAGGGAGCCAGCCTAATTAAAAATCATGCAACAATTAACGAGTAACTGTATAATCTGAAAAGATGCTGAGAGAAAAATGAAAAAAAAGTGGTGAAAATTAAGGGGATAAAGGAAGTCTGTCACGTATTTTTATTTATATAACTGTATAGTATAGGATTTCATACCAATCTTAATAAACATACATCGTCGTAAGACAATTTGTTTGCCCCCGCAGTCTTTGCTGGCCTACAGCAGCCTCCCAAAATTTACTAAATTTTTACGTATTTTGGACAATTGTTATATATTTTCATCCCCACTGCCTCTACTTTGCCCCTACATAACCCTATTTCTTAATCTCGTAACCTTCTTAATGTCTTTATGACTTCATGCTTGAAACTCCTAATTACTGAAATCCATTTTTTCATAAACTCTAAGTGTCGTAACTTTAAGAGATTTCAGGTTTGAATTCGATTTCAGATTTAAAAATAAATTCAAGCACTTAAAAACCGTAGTATGTTCGTGTCATACGAAGCTTTAATCCCGTATTTTTTAATAACTCCACAAGTTTGTAATCCCTTTCTTTCTCAAGTCCGTAACTCCTTAAACTTTTAAACTGAAATTTTTAATACCTCTGAAACCTTCAAATACAGTAAAAAAAAAACTTTTGTACGTTAAAGTACTATAATACAAATAATATAATGTAGAAAATGATTTTGATAGCATTAACATTTTTTTTATTTAACTATTTTTATGGCTATCATTACCATGACTAAATATTATGTTAGTTAGAAAAAGGCAGGGTGAGTGTAAAAAAATATTACGGTTTTTTGCATCGTAGGAGATAAGAGCCAAGAAAAACAAAAATTGACTTAATGTAAATTATGTATGACTTTTTGTTTAAGTCTTTTTAAATCCATTTCACAGTTTTTTAAGTCATATTCTGTTGAAGTTGTCATGAAAACTAAATTTAGGGTTTCTTGACTTACGGTTAATCTGTAGCTATCACAATTTATTTCTTAAATACTTTATATATGAATAAAGAACAAGTCACAAGCCCAGTTCAATGTGCCTTTTATATTTTTGCTGGGCGTTATAATTGTTTTTGTGTCGTAAAGATAAGAAAACGTCTGTATAAAAAAAAAAAAATTTTGGAACCTTCAGATAGCGGTCTGTGTATCTGCAGTGGTTAACTTATGGCTAAGTATAAGCCTTTGTAAAATTGTCTCGGTTTTTTCGAACTAATTTTGCAGTTCGTGCCTGCCAACTTTCGTTCGTTTTGTTTGTTGGTGGTTCTCACTGAAAAAAAGATACCTAGATGATCTATGTGCATTACGTGTTACGTATTAATTCACATGGTTAGAATTCTGTTAGACTGAAAATGTAAAAAAAAAAATGTTTTCAACAAATATTTTGATATTGAAAGGTGAAATTAGTACGTGGTTCCTCGAAAACCATGCAGAAACTGTTAATGTTTTTTAGACACCATAATTATTGAACTTGAAATGCTCGATATTAACGACGTCAAAAAGGTAAACTTAAGGTTTTTTTATACAACTTAGTTCTCTAGTGAGTGCCATACTCCAATTCCAAAAATCTATTTTTTTGACTTTCCAGATTGAATAACTCATAAGTTATACCGTTCTGGCTATTTCGTATAACATTATTGAAGTAAATTTATAAAATACTTCTACTTCCCATACTCAGATTATGTATGTGATAATCTTGCGGGATTTAAACCCTTACCATATTTTGTTGTAGGCAAATGATCAACCTGATGTATTTGAAACAGAAGATCCTCCAGAAAACAATGATACTCAGATTTATCTGCAAGTAAGTGTACTTTAATAGTATAATACTCTTTTTACACTGTCATGTAGAAATGTAGAATTTATAAGGATAACGACATTGAAAATAACTACATTAAATATTTAAATGACGATAGTTACAACATCTAGTTTTGGTATAATTTTTATTTATAGTATTAATGTTGTTTATCGTTAATTATGATATAATTTAAATTATACTCAATTAATGCATTTATAATACATAATACTTTTTAAACCGTTATGTAAAAATTTTTTGCAAAATCTTAAGTGAATACCAACATCCGACATGATGTCCTACGTTTAATCCGAATCCGCCGTCAGAATTATTCTATCACGTTTTAGGACTTAGAGTTATTCTCACCTCAATACTTAAAAATATCCATTTTACGTATTTTTGAGGCTATGCCATATCTTAAATATTTTGTAAGCCTATTTTACAGTGCTTTAATCTATTATAGCTTTGCCTCTACAGTATTTATTTTTAATATCCTGTATAAGGTTTTCTATCTCTAAGTTATGGATGTTTAATGCTAGTATCTTTTTAGGTACTGACCTGTAAAAGTAGCATTTTATCTGAATTTATCTGAGAATGCCTGTACCTCAAGCAATTCAGTACAGTAAGACCGGATCTGACCTTACAACTTGTATGTCATATCAAGATGACTTGTATTAACCTGAACGTGCAAAAATAGTATTACTTATATTCAAAGACATCAATTTTATAGAGTTAGGTTACCTGCGAAAAATTCTTTAAGTTTCGATAAACTTTTGTGGAAGTTTTTGTTTGGCCAAACGTAAACATACATGAGCAATGAGACAACCCCAAACTCAGATTTTTGCTGAAATATTCGACTCAAGGTTAGCTAATGTTTATCCAAACTTTGTGACACAAGTAGCCAAAGTTTTCTTTTAATAGTGGAATAATATAAAATCATCAGAAATTTATCTTTAAAAATATCTTAACATTCATTTATCAGACAATTTACTAGTGATGTGCATATACGACTTATGATAAGAGCTATACAAAATATCGTCTCAAACCTCAACCTCTGACTCAGAGGCTCTGAGATTCCGCATGCGACAAGAGCACACTTTACCACCCGGCTACGACAAAATGGTATATACTGTGATACGAATCGTCTACATATCGTACTGATACTCTGACTTTTTTTTTAAATTCACTGTCATAAAATTGACTGTATAAATTTTCAAAAAATAATTTTATGTAAATGTATTTTGTTAAAATCAATTACATGTGGTACAATAAAAACCATACACAATATTGGCAGATTTAACATGGTAAAAACATTTATTGTAGATTTCATGCTTGACAATACACTAAGAAAATATTGATTCACATATAATTAATTGTAACTGAATACATTTACATAAAATTTATTTTAGAAAAATTATAAAGTATATTTCGCAACAGTGAATTGCAAAAAAAGAAAAAAACATTTTACTGCTGCATGTAGATGATTCGTATCACGATAAGTACCATTTCGTCAAAGCCAAGTGGTTAAGGTGAAGGTGGCTTAGTCGGTTGGTACCGTACGTAAGGTAGGGTGCTATAAGGGCCTCGAAAAAATCAACGCTTTTTGGTGGTAAATTTCTCAATAAATATACTTATTTTGATAAAACCAAAGTACAAGATTAAGAAATTGTCAGAAAAGTACTGTGAAATTATAATTGTAAAATTTGGGAGATTTTGCTAGGCAAGCTGAATTAATATCTCATACTTTTCTTCTTATTTTTTCACAAGTTAGGTCGTTCACCCTATATTTTTAAAAATTTAATAGAATAAAAATACACAAGCACTATTATAAATTTTTGAGGTTAATTAAAGATTTCAAAATATAGTCGATTTTGTGACCACTGTCCATAAGTGTATCTGTTAAATTGGTGAATTTCCAGTAGTGATTTGCGAAAAAACTAAGTCGTTAACCCCAGTATTTCTTATCGTAAATGAATTTGGCATACTTTATTTACATAATTCCAGAATTTTAGAGGTTTTGATCAAGCTGATAAAAGTCGCCCAAGCCATCTTAAGCGTGCTTGTGTCGCATGCGAAATTCTAGTGACTGAGGTTCAAGACCTTCTCCTGTATAGCTTTTTTCATGAGCCGTATTTACATATCACTTGTATATTGTCTAGATAATTAATGTAAAAATATTCATAAGTATAAATTTTGAAACATTTTTCATCATCGTACTGGTTCTGAAAAACTTTAATCATTTATGTTGCAAATTTTTAGTAAACATTAGCTATACGTAACTCAAATATTCTAACAAAAATCCAAGTTTGGAATTTTCTCATTTCCCATGTTTAGCTAATGTTTGGTTAAACATAAGCATCCGCAAAAGTTTAGTGAAACGTTAACATTTTTCCACGGGTACAGTTATTTCCTCGAAGTTAGTACTATTTAAAATTGATATCTCCTAAATATGCGGACCTAGAAAATAGCTTTTTAATAATGATTTTGTCATAGTGCTTGTGTTTAAATTAATTAAAAGTGATGTAACTAAATCTTACTTGAAAGTTTATGTATTACAATAGAGTCGTAAGCTATTCTAATCTCGATGTAAAAAAATTTTTTTTTTTTGGTTTTTAAACTTATTCTGTACTATAACAATATTTACTTCTGTTTATTCGATTGTATCAATATTGTGTTTAGTTTTATCCCTATGGTAAATTTTAAGGTTTTAAAATTTGTCAAATGGTTTTAGCTGAAATCTCAAATAATATATTTTTAATGATACATAAGTTTGAAACGAGGGTTCAAGAAAAGGTTACGGTAAGCCATGGGTTGGTAGAAGTGAATGGCAGTGTAAGCTATGTGACTTCTTAAGCTGATATTCTTCAGAATTTTTTTTAAGTATCACGCATTTTAAGTTGAGTATTACGCCACCTTAAATAGAATCAAGAGAGCTATAGAGTTTCAACGTTGTTTTGTTTACCTTTACTGAGGCAGTCAAAGTACTATGGTTATGTACTCATAATGTGCTGTAAATACCATATGTTGATGAATGCTACATATGTCAAATTGTTTTGTTTTGAAAGGTCTTAGTGAGATACCGGGTTTGCGTTAAATTAGGGTAAATCAGTGTGTATGAGTATTTTTCTCATAATAGCTAGTGTTACAATTTATTCACTGTACAAAAAGTTCTATGGTGCGTTTTAAAAATGCTATACAAGGAGTATTTTGAACAAAAAAAATTGAAAAAGATGCAATTGAACTGTGGAGATCGCTAAGAGTTGACAAGAATTCGTATCCTGCAAATGTTGGAAAGAAGATCAAAGAATCGTTACAAAATAATACAGAAAAATAATGCTTTTTAAAACTTTCTTATAAAACATACAGATTAGAAAAAAAAAAAAAAACCTCAAAAAAATTAAAATCGATAAACCAGATTTAACAAAAGATTTTCATCTAATCAAAAAAAAATCAATAATAACTTTCGTCTGTAATGTGCATCTCTGAGGACTGATTATAAGTATTGTGATCGCTTGGGCTAGATAAGCTACTGTGTTGAACCCTGTTTTTTTTCTTACTGAAGGCACTTCAAGCACTCATTAACTTCCGAGGCAAAGAATTTTTTTCCAAACATTTTATTTTAAATGGAACCTTTTGACTTAGAATCCAAATAAATCTAAGTCGAGCTTTACTTGAGATAACTAAACTAAAGTTCTTAAAGACAGTTTCTGAAATAGCTGTATTGGGTTGTGCCACGGAAGATGGATAGCGTTCAAAACTGATTCGCGGTTGTAAAACCTTTCATGATTTGTATAGTAAGCTTCAAGCTGAAAGTTTTGTTATACCTAAAAGTGCCACTTATCCCTGCCTTCTTTCTCAAACCTCTAATATAAATAAAGGCAAACATCATATTAGCATAGTGGCAGTACAGCTTGGTTGAGGTCAAGTTGATGCAAGAAAAGCTCATCGCAATGTAAAATTTTGTCCTTCGTCAATCAAGTAAACTTGACTTTTTTATCAGCTAACTATAGTGTAAAACATTCTATTTAAAAATTATGGTAAAATTATTGTCTTTTCATAGGTCCTTAGCGCAAGTGATTGCTACTCTCAGTTCTAGTTGAGTCGCTGTCATTTCATAAGGCGATAAAAACAGAGTCGTGGTTGGTGTTACCAGTGCTAGTAAACAATCACCTATTTTGATGTACTTGTAGTATAAAGTAACTTTGCTCGATCATAACTTAATGTGGGTACAATAATATCAAATAATAAAATAAGTGACGATAAAAGTATATCATACTCAGGGCCTACTTATATAATCGTACAATGTAGCAAGCGTTATTTAAGTACGTATGCGTCACATGCCTTAGATCTTGCAAGAATTTAAAAACTAGAATTGTGTAATGACATTTTATGTTGTAAGAGTAATCATGTAAATTCATATTGTTGTCCTAAATTTTATTTGAAGTTTCTTAAATCTTTTTTATTCTAGATTCTACTATAGATCAAGTTAAACTAATAGTAGTGATCACGTTGGATGGTGAACCTGGTGAAAACCCGTAGTATAGAAAAGTCGTCGACGATGCCAATAGTCACTTCAAAACTCACAACATAGATGGATTATTTTTGATTACAAATTCTCCGAGCTTCAGCAAACACAATAAAGTGGAAAGACGCATAGCACCTTTGAGTCACGAGTTAGCAGGTCTAATACTATCTTATGATTATTATGGCTCGCATCTCAATAAGTCAGCTGTAATTGTAAGGTAAAATACTAGAGTTAAAAAACTTAAAATATGTAAAACATGACGTGACGTGTGATTGTTAAATAATAAATGCACTAAGTGTATGAGCAAAGTTTGAAACAGCAATACATTTACGATGTCACATTAAAATATATTATAAAAAATATTCAGAAAATCATAAAATGTGTTCTGAATGTGGTAAAAAACTTTTAAGAAAAGATGCATTGATGAGACATTTTATGACATTTCACAAAAAAAGTTAAAAGAAAATTTACAGTTTAATATAAGATAGTTTAAATATGTTGAGACAAATTTCATATAAGATTTCTTTATTGCTTTGAGAATACAGATGCAAGTATTTCAGACCAAAATTTCATTTAGCAATTAATTATAGTAAATATGTAGTTACGTAATTTTTTTATTAACGCTTTCATTAATAATTATAGTTAGAATGCGATGAGATTGTTCAATTTTGTCTAATATAGTTATTAAATCTATGAAAAATTGAAGTTCTACGAATGAAGTAACACAAGAAAAAACGTGACACTTTTCCTTACGCTAATTAGCAAGGACGCGTTTAGAATCTTGCGAGACCTGTGTGCCCCGCAAAGCTCGAATTATTGAATTTGGAACGACTGGAGGGTATGAGCAAGCGCCAGAAAAGACGTCAAGTCGTACGTCGAAAACCTCAAGAAGTTCTCAGCGTTTTGTAAGTTCGGCAGCGGGTTTGAGGCGAGCCTTCGTGATCAATTCGTGTCGAGAATTGAGAGTGAGGTGACGAAGGAAATATTGCTTGGAGAAAAAGATCTGACGTACCAGCGAGCAATTAAGATTGCCCTGTCATTGGAAGTAGCTGGGTGTGATGCATCGAGATTGCAAGGAGGAACATCAGCGACATCGAGTGCCCTAAACTTCGTGCAAGATGAAAAAAAATGCTGGGAAGAGAAATCAACAGGAGAAAAGAGCAGGGGGAAAAAAGTTTTTCTGCTGCAATAAGTCGAATCATTAAAAAACTGAGTGCCGATATAAAAACTTTAAGTGTAACATGTGTGGCAAAATCAGGCACTTGCAAGTGATGTGTCGAAACAAAAGCGATACTAGTTCGAGCACGCAGTCTAACGCGCAGCAAAAAGGTAAACAACACGACAGTTACGGCTCGTAGAAGCATAATTTCGTGAAAGAGGAACAGTTTGGCAAAACGTTTGATTCAATTTTTGCATTGTGTGGCGTTGATAAAAAGGAAGCGTACGATAGTCCTTCCTTCCGTTTGCTAGTGAGTGTCGAGAATAACCCAATATTTTTTTTAATTGATACCAGCTCACCCATAACCGTAATTTCAGAGAAGGTGTACAGCGAAAACACACCTATAATGAGACGAGGATGGTTATATCCCTTAAATCTGATTCGTGTAAATAACGTGGGCGTGACGCTAATTGATTCGTTGCGAGGGAAAAGCAGCCCTGTTGACTTATAAGTGCGTAAGATTGGAGCGTATTTTTTGAGGAAATTGGGTAATCACGGAAGGGAAATTTTCGTTGCACATAAAGCCAGGCACAAGCCCTGTTTTTTGTCAGGCGCGACCCGTGCTATTTGCATTCCGTAACAAGTTAGGTTAGGTTAGAAAAGAATAAGAGAATTAAACCCGTGAAAAATAGTGAATGAGCTACTCCAGTCGTGCCGGTATTAAAAACGATGATCAAATTAGACGTCGCGGAGTTTATGACATCTTTTTGAATACTCATTTAATTGTTGACATCAACTCACTTCGCGTGTAGCTGATCTATTGGTGAATCTTGAAGATAGCAAGATTTTTTCGAAATTAGACCTAACTCATGCGAACCAACAAATTGAGCTGAATGATGCATCAAAATATTTGACTACCATGAACACGCTCAAAGGCTTATACAGGTATAATCGGTTAAGCTTAGACAATATTTTTTCCTTTATTATTAACGGACATAGTAAGTAGGGATTTTGTGATATCGTTAAAAAAAAATATATGTAAAAGGGGAATCCCTATTAATCTATTATTTTTAATATTTATATACTCTCAAGAGTGATAATTTACCTCTTATAAATAAAAAATTGTGTTCTTACATATGCAAATAAAATTGTCATATACTGTCCCACTGCTACCACATACAGTGTCCTACTACTGCCGTAATCCTCAAAGACTATGTCCCACTACTGCAGATTTTACGACTTATTTGAAAAATTATTTAATTAAATGGATAATGATAAGCACAGTCAATAAATATTGTTTCCTTAAGTAAAGACAGATATTTTTAATTAAAAAAAAAAAATTTAGGTGAATTAGAATTGGTGGAACTTCAAAAATAAGAAATAAATGTTTTTTGTTTAAAAAAGTGTTGGACTATACCCCATTTCACCTTAGTTGTTCGGTAGGCAGTTTATTCTTTAAACGGATCAAAAACCATTGAGATATATTTTTGGAAAAAAGAAAGGGATCCTGATGGCGGTGAGTTGGGTGTAACGTTGGGCTGCTATTCTGTCAGGCTACGAATTTAAAATTCATCATATTAAGGATACAGAAAACGATCCAGCGGATGCCCTGTCCCATATGCTGATTGATAGTTTTACGTTAGTTCTTAGCTCCTCAGAACATAAAGACTTGAGTTTTTTAAACTTCGTGTCAGAAGAATCGAGTCTAATTAATGTCAATGTTATTCGTCAAGAAACATTGAAGGGTCAGGATTTAGTACGGGTGCGTAAATTCCTCGTAGACGGTTGGATTTTAAATGTAAAAAACATAGAACCATACAAAATCAGACAGTAAGAATTATCATTGCTAATGCGAATCCCCCGCACTTGATTTTACACTCTTAAAAATGGCCTGAAGCATCCACGGAAATATTACGTGTTGATTTCTGCGGACCAATGGGTAGGTGCTCAACACCTCATTGTACAAGGGGATACTTGCTTGACGAATTACAATTAGGATGTCGTCTTAGAACGATATTAAGCGCTATTGAAAGTTCAGTGCGTAAAAATGTTAATTAACAGTAACATAAACAAAAGTTGTATTTTGAGGGCAATGGAAATGCGCAATTTATAGTTGGTAATATTGTAATGACTAAAGACTTCGGTAATAATTTTTGGCGAAAGACGTAAGTTATCAATAAATTAGGATATGTCACATGTAATGTTCGTGCGGATAACGAAAAAATTTGTAAGATGCACGTCGATCAAATGTGAACTTGCGAGGAAAGGGCTCGAGTGCCTTCTCTGTTGCCTCAACAAAATCAGAGTGTAACGTAACTGTTAGCGATACCGTTGGAACCTCGTCAAAAGACGAATAGCACGCACGTCTCTATTGTTTGCTTGAAACTGGCTCATCTGTTCATAATAAATTGGCATCTGGAAACCGTACTGGCATTGCGTTATCTACAGAAAATTTACAAAAAACTCCACCTAAAATAGATACACCTGAGAGAGAGAGAGAGAGAGAGAGAGAGAGAGAGCGAGTCTAGATGCTTTACTCGCGTTAAAAAGGTACCATAGCGTTTTAATTTGTAAACCTGGTAAATTTAATTTGTGTTTGTAACTCCAGATTAGTGGGAGAGGATTGTGTGATATGCGAGTTGCCTCTGCCGATGTACGCAGATTCGAAGTTAGGTACTATAAGCGTATCGAACATCAAGTGAATGCCTCAGACCCGGTTGAGCGCTCGACGTGTGAGCAGCTTGGGTGATGTCTCCTTGCTTGACTGCTGCGTGTGTACTTATACTAATAAAGAGTCATTGTGTAGTCAATTTATTTATTGTATTTGACCTTTTCCTTTCACCTGTCCTAAAGACATTACAGATGGTATCAAAAAAGAAAAGGAAACGAAATTTTATGTTAGATTTATATGCTTAAATCAGCAGTAGAATGATTTGAAGAACAAGATATTAAACTTTTCGTAATTGATTTCGACCCTCTTTATAATAAAGAAATCAATACTTATTATCTTCCTGGTATTGATGACTTATACGAGTGGCTTGCCTTTCTATTTGTACCTTTAGGTAATGCATTCTTTAACTTAAATATATCTTATAATCATCGTATAACGTTTATTTTTATGTTTTTCTTCAAACCTGACAAAATTGGCACATGTGGTTAATGGAATACCCTTTAATTACAACTCTTACATAAGTCTGCCATTTTAAATCTTCAAAAGCCAAATAGTAAAAGAAAGGCTTACAAACTAAGCTTAAGTTTGCGCCCATTAAGGAGTTTTTACTTTTTATCAAATTTTGAGCATATCCTTGATCTGTTTAACAAAGAACGTTCCATTTATGTATGTAAAATAATATACACTATACGTTCTACATGTATAAAGTGTTATACTTTAAATATGGTGCTGCCAATTAGGACCGCACTTCAACGTCCCCTGTACCGTCCGTTGACCCACTGAGTGAGAGAAATACTCAGCTTACCTCGGCTGTTGTCCTACATTGAGAGAAAAGTGGAACGGACCCAGCATTGGTATAGCCAGCGTCCGAGTTCAGGACTCTATGAGTCCACTGCAGTAATTCAGAGAAATTAATGATTAAAATCCTTATTTTGCAGGTCACTACTTAAAAAGGGTAATTGCAATAAAACTCTTACAACTTCGGGGGTGAAAAATCGTATTTAGTGTATTAAAAATGTATATTATGGGGAAACAGCTTGTGCTATACAATAGTCATGTACAATAGGGGCAAAAGAAAATATTTGAAATGGTATAGCCTCAAAATCACATAAAACTGGATATTTCTGAGTATTATGGCGAGGATAACTCTAAATCCTGACATAGCAGTGGATTCGGTTTCAGTGCATTAAATTACTTCGAATACAGATATTTTTTAAGTTGGTATTAACGTTTATTTTTCTTATCCTATAGCGATTATTATGTGTATACAGAATTTCTAAAATAAGTCTTAATCGCAATTATGTAAATAGAATGCTTGATACAAAGAATTAAGAAAATCGTTTCTAACTGTCTAATAATATTGACTCTAAATTATTTCTTTACACTTGTGCTTCAAAGATTTAGCTAGTCTTAAACCTAATGTTAAAGGTTATTGAATCGTGCAATGGGACTATCTTATATATTACTTATGATAGTTCACACTCGTATACCAGCACTTAATCAACCAAACCCTAGCAAAGCGCTATTAAACTTCATATATTTGTATCTGCTTATCAAACATCTAACGCGTGACCAACGTCACTCTGTGTAGTGATGAATTGCGAGTGCAAAGGGATTTCAGTGCTATAGAAATACTTTCTTGTTATCAGTTCAAAGTGGTTTTATGATTGTTGTAATATTGTAGAGATTTGAGTATACAACACATATTACATATTATTTTAATTATCTAATAAGTAGCATTTTAAATGTATTTTATTCTGAGTTTTACTTTGTTTTATACAAAAAGTGATGATTACTTAATTTTTTGGATAATATACACTTGAAAATTATGTGAGTATTTATTGGTTAACTTCTCATTCTTTAAATAACTCTTTAAACAGCGAAGTATCACAAAG
The DNA here is from genome assembly GCF_000648655.2 of Copidosoma floridanum. The sequence continues at coordinate 1,162,926 of NW_019384229.1, read as the reverse complement.
TATCTAATTTTGTATCAAATATGGCATTTTTGTAAAACGTAAAGCCGCTAAGTAGATAGGATAATCGACTGTCGAAATAGATGTATGTGAATGGTCTGCATAAGTGTGTATCTAGATTCCTTTGACCTGTAGTGTACGAACGTCACTTACATAGAAAAATTGTTACGCAAGTGAATATACAATAGAGATTATTATATCTCTGTGATATATAATGTACTGTGGCTAACATGAAATAAAAATTTAGAAAATTATGTAACAAGCTTTTTTCCTTGTGATACTATTCAAATTAACTTTGAGAAATTTATAGTTCAATCAATTAATTTTTTATCGACTTTTTTATCATAGTAAATGTTTAAACGTTTTCGTTCTTGTAAGATATTTTATGTAAAATGATCTGATTGATCTTACAGCTTTTTACATGAAATAATATGTTTATCTAGAAATGAAAGAGCATTGTACGTTGATGTGTGGGGGTGTGAATATGTGAAATCATTGATTCAGTAATATTTTAGGATTTCTTCATTACTTTGACAATAATATTAATCAGAGTGTATGTGCATGTACATGCATGTGCATCTACATACGTAACGTCTAATTCTTAGCAGAACATTTTTGTATAAGAAGATTATCACTGCTGAGATAAATAATTGTTAACTCTACTTAAATTATTTGATTTTTTTGAGCGAACTACTTCATGTGTTGATTCTATTTTTTTTTTTTATTACATTACATGCTAAGAAAAATGAAACAATGTTGAACTTTTTGTTATTTAGATAAAAATAAATATCAATGTGTTAATAAGTTTAAGTGGACGAGTTGTGCATGGTTTTGATTAAACTAAAAATATATAGAACTTCCATCATTGGAACAAAAAAAATTTTTATTATCTGCCGATGTACGCAGATTNTGACTCGAATGGAGTGGAGGTATTTGGGGGACTTTGACGTGGGCTACCGCTGATTACCGGCTGTAATTGTTTGTTTATAAGGGATCGAGTGGCTGTCGAGGGTTTTATTATTATTTTTACAAATTTTTTACATTATAGAGATTCTATTAGTTGAAACATTTAACAATGAGAAATAAAAATTTGTTTGCAAATAGAGTCTTAGAAATGACGATGTTGATGTTTGAAGGCTCGAGAGTGCCTAGAAGCCAAGTGATAAATATTAATAAAATTCGCCAATTTTTACTCGTAGGCTTATGAGCTGTCGTCGTTTGGCCTTTCTATTGCATTTATCTTATGTCAACAACGTACTTTTTACGAAAATTTTACCAATGACCAAAAAAAAACAGCACCACATACCATATTACAGAGAGCATTGCAGGAACAATAGTGAGAGATAAAACCTCCTTAGAAAAAATTTTGTTTTTTTCAATTTATACATGGTGATCGTTAAGTACCTTACCAGCGGAATTAAGCGTGTTGAATAAATTATTACGATTCTAACGCTAATTTTTGCGTATTTTTTAATGCAGTGGATTTTAAACTAAAAGCAATACAATTTAAGGGTTGTTTAGACCCCTTAAAACGGTCCTTACCATGGCGCGAGCACTTACGAGAAGCGGCGTTGCCACGCAGCGAAGAAGTTGAGTCGGTAAGCAAAATATCTATTATGCAACTTCATCCGTTAGTAAGTGGAATATGCATTTGTCGTAGTGCAGCAGTCCAGCAGTACGTCTGCTAGATACTGCTGTCGATACTGCCGTTCTGTGCACGCAAAATCGCGATACTCCCTAATACTCGCGGTACGCAGTCCTGCTGATGGCACGCAGAGCATATGTTTGTGTTTCTGTACCTTAGCCGTGTATTGTACTCGAGAGTGTGCCACCGATCCAGCTCTTTTCTTCCACTTATGGGTGCAGCCCGTGCTGTTTACCTAGCTATCATGCATGACGATATGGAGTGCAGTGAGCACGAGTACCTGTGCGTGCACCAGCTCTCAAAAACTGACGTGCACATGTGGTGTCTAAGTACATGGTACTAAATTTACAACGCCACGTGCTTATATATTATGCTCTGGTGCTTACAGCATACACCTAGAGTCTTCATGTATTTCAGCTGCAGCAGACAGTGACATAAAAGCCGCTCAGCAAGCAGCCGACCGGATGCTGTCTTATTGTCACACAGACCAATACAGTGAGCTTTGTTTGCCGTTAAAACACATAACCCCTCGTGCTTGTTGGGCACCAGGGCATGCAAGTTCGCGAGTTCACGAAACTTGTGACACCAGTGCTGTATTACTTACGTGCACAACTACACAGATTAGTTGCTGAGAACTAACACATGCACACTCACACATGTACACACCCACACACACCAAAACATACACAAATATACGTGCTATTTACCCCGGGTATCCAAACCAACGAGGATGACGACTTGTAGGCATGTAGTTGATCTGCAAGTTTGTGCACACATACACACATGCACACACTTTTGCTCTATCCCAAAACGGTGCATATGCAAGCTAGGTGAACAGCTCGGTATGATTAAGACCAGCCTGTGCTTATAAATAAGGGCTCGGTCGCATGGAAAGCGTAACCATTTAAGCCCATGAGAGTGAGAGAAAGGTTTGCGCATTTAACCTCTCTCTCACTCTCATGGGCTCAAATGGTTACATGGTACGCATTACGCGCTCTATGTAATCGTGCCCTAATGCACGGTACACAAACGGTGGTACACTACAGATAATGGCAGCTGGAATTTGGCTGTCGAAATGAGGTATAGCTGTCAGTGTAAATACCTCATATCGTCGGGTTAGCGCGACAAAGAGTGTTTTCAGACGCAATGGCAAGAGAGAGCCTTTTCAAAACAAAGGGCAAGAAAAAGCCTTTCCAAATTTCTGAGCAACCGAGGGCGTTTTCAAAATCAAAGGCAAGAAAGAGCCTTTTCAAACTTCTAAGCAAGTAAGAGCCTTTTCAAACTCTAATAAACTTCTTTTTTCTTAGATTTTATGTTAGTAATATGCATAATACATAGGTATAAACCCGTATGTTATTTTACAACAGTACGCAATAGTGTAAACAGTACAGATTGTTGTAACTATCCTTCGTTTAATTTGGATCATTTAGAGAGAAATGTTACTAAGTAAGTATATACACATAAGTGCACAAATAAGAGTAAGTATTTTTATGAAGTAGTTATTTTTTGAGTCTCAAAAATTCGCTCGTTTTATTTTTTCCATGTCAGAAGCGATGCGTTTAATAATGTTGTCACTTTGTTAGTTAGTACAAAATTACGTGCACCAATTACCACACAACCCGGAGCGCTTACTGGTCACTTTGTTAATTAATAAAATAACACAAGCGCTAATCACCACACAACCTGGGGCGCTTACTGGTCACACTGTTAGTTAATAAAATAACACAAGCGCCAATCACCACACAACCCGGGGTGCTTACTGGTCACATTGTGAGTTAATAACAAAACCCAAGCGCCAATCACCACACAACCCAGGATACTTACTGGTCACTTTGTTGATTAACAAAAAATCACAAGCCCCAATTACCGCACAACCCGGGGTGCTTACTGGTCACATTGTTAGTTAATAAAACAACAATGGCGCCAATCACCACCCAACCCGGGGTGCTTACTGGTCACCTTGTTAATTAATGAAATAACAATAGCGCCAATCACCACACAACCCGGGGCGCTTACTGGTCACCTTGTTAATTCATAAAATAACCCAATCGCCAATTACCACACAATCCTGGGTGCTTACTAGTCACTTTGTTGATTAACAAAAAATCACAAGCCCACAAGTGATCACTTTGTAAATTCATGTAAAATCACAAGCACCAATCACCACACAACCTGGGGCGCTTACTGGTCACTTTGTCAATTAATGAAAAATCACAAGCGCCAATTACCACACAACCCTGGGTGCTTACTGGTCACTTTGTCAATTCATGTAAAATCACAAGCACCAATCACCACACAACCTGGGGCGCTTACTGGGCACTTTGTCAATTAATAAAAAATCTCAAGCGCCAATCACCACACAACACGGGGTGCTTACTGGTCACATTGTGAGTTAATAACAAAACCCAAGCGCCAATCACCACACAACCCCTGGTGCTTACTGGTCACTTTGTTAATTAATGAAAAATCACAAGCTCCAATCACCACACGACCCAGCGTGCTTACTGGTCACTTTGTTGATTAACAAAAAATCACAAGCCCCAATCACCATACAACCCAAGGTGCTTACTGGTCACATTGCTAGTTAATAAAACAACAATGGCGCCAATCACCACACAACCCGGGGCTCTTACTGGTCACCTTGTTAATTAATGAAATAACAATAGCGCCAATCACCACACCACCCGGGGCGCTTACTGGTCACCTTGTTAATTCATGAAATAACCAAAGCGCCAATTACCACACAACGCTAGGTGCTTACTGGTCACTTTGTAAATTTATGTAAAATCACAAGCACCAATCACCAAACAACTAGGGGTGCTTACTGGTCACTTTGTTTATTAATAAAAAATCACTAGCGCCAATCACCACGCAACTCGGGGTGCTTACTGGTCATATAGTGAGTTAATAACATAACCCAAGCGCCAATCACCACACGACCCTGGGTGCTTAGTGGTCACTTTGTAAATTCATGTAAAATCACAAGCACCAATCACCACACAACCTGGGGTGCTTACTGGTCACTTTGTTAATTAATGAAAAATTACAAGGGCCAATCACCACACAACCCAGGGTTCTTACTGGTCACATTGTAAGTTAATAACATAACCCAAGCGCTAATCACTACACAACCTAGGGTGCTTACTGGTCACTTTGTTGATTTACTAAAATTAACACGCACCAATCACCACACAACTTGGGGTGCTTGCTGGTCACATTGTTAGTTAATAAATTAACAATGGCACCAATCACCACACAACCCGGGGCGCTTACTGGTCACTTTGTTAATTAATGAAAAATTACAAGTGCCAATCACCACACAACCCAGGGTTCTTACTGGTCATATAGTGAGTTAATAACATAACCCAAGCGCCAATCACCACACGACCCTGGGTGCTTAGTGGTCACTTTGTAAATTCATGTAAAATCACAAGCACCAATCACCACACAACCTGGGGTGCTTACTGGTCACTTTGTTAATTAATGAAAAATTACAAGGGCCAATCACCACACAACCCAGGGTTCTTACTGGTCACATTGTAAGTTAATAACATAACCCAAGCGCTAATCACTACACAACCTAGGGTGCTTACTGGTCACTTTGTTGATTTACTAAAATTAACACGCACCAATCACCACACAACTTGGGGTGCTTGCTGGTCACATTGTTAGTTAATAAATTAACAATGGCACCAATCACCACACAACCCGGGGCGCTTACTGGTCACTTTGTTAATTAATGAAAAATTACAAGTGCCAATCACCACACAACCCAGGGTTCTTACTGGTCATATAGTGAGTTAATAACATAACCCAAGCGCCAATCACCACACGACCCTGGGTGCTTAGTGGTCACTTTGTAAATTCATGTAAAATCACAAGCACCAATCACCACACAACCTGGGGTGCTTACTGGTCACTTTGTTAATTAATGAAAAATTACAAGGGCCAATCACCACACAACCCAGGGTTCTTACTGGTCACATTGTAAGTTAATAACATAACCCAAGCGCTAATCACTACACAACCTAGGGTGCTTACTGGTCACTTTGTTGATTTACTAAAATTAACACGCACCAATCACCACACAACTTGGGGTGCTTGCTGGTCACATTGTTAGTTAATAAATTAACAATGGCACCAATCACCACACAACCCGGGGCGCTTACTGGTCACTTTGTTAATTAATGAAAAATTACAAGTGCCAATCACCACACAACCCAGGGTTCTTACTGGTCATATAGTGAGTTAATAACATAACCCAAGCGCCAATCACCACACGACCCTGGGTGCTTAGTGGTCACTTTGTAAATTCATGTAAAATCACAAGCACCAATCACCACACAACCTGGGGTGCTTACTGGTCACTTTGTTAATTAATGAAAAATTACAAGGGCCAATCACCACACAACCCAGGGTTCTTACTGGTCACATTGTAAGTTAATAACATAACCCAAGCGCTAATCACTACACAACCTAGGGTGCTTACTGGTCACTTTGTTGATTTACTAAAATTAACACGCACCAATCACCACACAACTTGGGGTGCTTGCTGGTCACATTGTTAGTTAATAAATTAACAATGGCACCAATCACCACACAACCCGGGGCGCTTACTGGTCACTTTGTTAATTAATGAAAAATTACAAGTGCCAATCACCACACAACCCAGGGTTCTTACTGGTCATATAGTGAGTTAATAACATAACCCAAGCGCCAATCACCACACGACCCTGGGTGCTTAGTGGTCACTTTGTAAATTCATGTAAAATCACAAGCACCAATCACCACACAACCTGGGGTGCTTACTGGTCACTTTGTTAATTAATGAAAAATTACAAGGGCCAATCACCACACAACCCAGGGTTCTTACTGGTCACATTGTAAGTTAATAACATAACCCAAGCGCTAATCACTACACAACCTAGGGTGCTTACTGGTCACTTTGTTGATTTACTAAAATTAACACGCACCAATCACCACACAACTTGGGGTGCTTGCTGGTCACATTGTTAGTTAATAAATTAACAATGGCACCAATCACCACACAACCCGGGGCGCTTACTGGTCACCTTCTTAATTAATGAAATAACTCAAGCGCCAATTACCACACAACCCTGGGTGCTTACTGGTCACTTTGTAAATTCATGTAAAATACAAGCACCAATCACCACACAACCTGAGGTGCTTACTGGTCACTTTGTTAATTAATGAAAAATCCCAAGCGCCAATCACCACACAACCCGGGGCGCTTACTGGTCACTTTGTTAATTAATGAAATAACAATAGCGCCAATCACCACACCACCCGGGGCGCTTACTGGTCACTTTGTTAGTTAATATAATAATACAAGCGCTAAACACCACACAACCTGGGGCGCTTACTGGTCACTTTGTTAGTTAAGAAAATAACACAAGTGCCAGTCACTACACAACCCGGGGCGCTTATCCATCACTTTGTTAATAAATGCAAAATGACAGAAGTGCCTATTACCATACAAGTAAGAGTGCCTATTTGAATTATTTATTATTAAAAAGCATCAAGTAATTATTTAAGCGTCAATGAAGCTCAATCAGTAGAAAGCTGTAAGCGCCCTAGATTGTCTGGCAATAAGCTCTTGCATAATTAAATTATAAATTTTATTAATCATCACAATCGCTAGTCAGTGCCCCGGGATCTGCGATGATTAGTGCTTGTGTTATTTTATTAACTAACAAAAAGACCAGCGAGCGCCCCAGTTTATGTGGTGATTGGCGCTTGTGTTATTTTATTTATTTTATCAATAAATAAGAAGACCAATAAGCGCCCCGGTTTGTATGGTGATTGGCGCTTGTGTTATTTTATTAACTAACAGTGTGACCAGTAAGCGCACCAGGTTGTGTGGTGATTTGCGCTTGTGTTATTTTTTTAATTAACAAAGTGACCATTAAGTGCCCCGGGTTGTGTGGTCATTGGTGCTCGTGATTTTTTATTAATTAACAAAGTGACAACATTATTAAACGCATCGCTTCTGACATGGAAAAAATAAAGAGAGCGAATTTTTGAAACTCATAAAATAACTACTACATAAAAATACTTACTCTCATTTGTGCCTTTATGTGTATATACTTACTTAGTAACATTTCTCTCTAAATGATCCAAATTAAACGAAGGATAGTTACAACAATCTGTACTGTTCGCACTATTGCGTACTGTTGTGAAATAACATACGGGTTTATACCTATATATTATGCATATTACCAACATAAAATAAAATAAAAAGTTTGTTTGAAAAAACTTTTTCATGCATTAGGGTTTGAAAAGGCTCTCACTTGCTCAGCAATTTAAAAAGGCTCTTTCTTGCCTTTGGTTTTGAAAAGGCTCTCTCTTGCCATTGCGTCTGAAAACACTCTCTCTCGCGCTAACCTGACGATGTGAGGTTACTACACTATAATGTAAAGAAAGGAAAAAAATTATAGCTGTCTATGATGTCCTAGCAAAAGACGCTTGCTAATAAATAATGATGTGTGCCTGTTCGTGTAGGATGGTGTAGTAAAGTTGCATGCATCACTTTCATGTAACCCATACATAATTTGTATTATACATAAGTGCTAAGACGGCTTAGTTCTTCGTTTCATACGTAGCTGAATAGATTAAGGTGCTAAGTAACCAAAACAGCTTCATCAAATCAACGAAATGCAGTACTAAACATTAAAAAATTTTTTTGATTATCGACATATTCGTTTATATTTTAAAGTTGTCAATCTAATTAATTTTGTAATAACATGTATAAAAAATCTAATTGTTCTACGTAAGTAGTTGTTGCAACACTTTGGCCCACCATAACATACTCCCACCACCTAAATAGAAGCTTTCCATGATGAGACAAAACGTGGCATGCGGGGTGATGAATATGCTTCTACCACGATTGGATTCTCCTCCCATCTTTATGCATGGCGAGAGAGCTCTTTCACTTTGGTTACTAGAGAGGTTAAAATTTCTCCCTCTCGCTTAGTGTGGGTATTCTTTTTATAATAATAATCGGTTTCTTCTATAGAAAGAGTCCAAAACATTTTTCAAATTTTTTTTCATGACATGAAAATAAAATGTGATTTATGAGGATGTGGTGTGAATTTTAGGTACGTAACAACAAAGGTAAATACGTATACTAATTTATTTTAGAATCCAAAGCCTCTAAAAGTGCAATTATATAAAATGACGCAATATTGTATCTAAAATCGCATACACATTCTCTTGTTAAATATTCGCATTTCGTCGTATCTGTTAAAACGACTTTTTTACATACGCTCTCTAAATTTAAGTCATTCACACCTTGTTTTCGTCCTTGTTCAAGCTCAATAGCCTTCTCGATATAACTTACAGTCAACTTTAGGGACCAGTTGGAGCCATAAATTTTGATGTCCTGCAAGTTGCTGTCGTCCGTGGTGAGATACTTCTCAATGTCTGTAAACGCCAAGTTAAATTTGTTCCAATCCAAAATTTTGAAAGGGATCCCTTAGAAATCTATGCTTAACAGATGGACTACAGGTTCCCAATCGTTGTCAAGTAATTTCTTATATTCATGACCAACTACGGCTTTTTTGGCAAATGATTTATTCAACCCATAAAGCTTACAAAAAATCTGTAGAGGTGACTGTCGATACTGCTTTATGCCTGAGAGATCGATTGCTACCGACTCCCCAACCTTCTTTTTCTGAAACTCCATTTTTCTGTTTATTTGAATTGACGGTATGACTAGCAGTCAAAGACAAACGGCTAATCCGACTTTTTTTAACTAGTCGTAGCTAGTAAGAGACAGTGTGAAAAACGTTTGGAGGTGGTAAGTCACGTTGTAGCATGAAAAATTGCGTTGATAACACATTCAGGGCAACGTTGATTGAAACTAGTATGATCGTATTTCGCTCGTCGATAAAAAAACGCTGAGTATGACATTTTTTACAAACTACAAACATTCAGAGGTAGGATCGCAAAACGCTAACATCGTTTATTTTAGGAATTCATAAAAACGTATTATTAGTCTCTGTCACTAGACGTTCAAGAATGTGCAGACTGCAAATCACAAGTATATTGATTAATACACTTATATCAAAGACATTTTACTGCATTTTTTTTGTAAACATTTTACCAGACAACCGCTACCACCCGACACCGATCTTCTCAATTTTTTTGCTACACCTTAATGAAATAGAACGTCTGGCAAGTTCGTTATTATTTTTTAAATTAGCAGAAAAATTGTCAAGAAGTTTTTGAAAACCCTAACCATTGCTCATGTAAAACAAAAACACCAAACAAAACTGACCACATACGTTTGAAGATATGCTCTGTAACTGTTTGACATTCCAACGCAGTTTCTTAAAATTTTTACGAAATAGATTAAAGTGCTGTGGTACATATTGTTGAATACCATAGCTATAGAAATATAAACCATTGGAATATTGACGTATGTAGCAACCCAATGCATACCTGGTTTTGTGGGATCATCAGTGTTGATGACCAGTGCTGTCGGTTTCGTCCACACCCGTGGAATCTGATCGGCTGGGAACACACTGGTAGTATGCACTGTGATTTGCAATGGGATTTGCAGTATCTGCAGGCTGTCTATTTCGTTCGCAGAGCTAAGATTTCAGTCCATGAGCGTTATTTGAGACACACCGATATTTTTGATGATTTGGTTTTCATAAGTGATGCACACAATAAACTTCCGACGACAAATCTTTTAAAGGTGGACAGTCAATATCGTATTCTAAATTTAGTACTTGACTGAGAGCTATTTTATGTCAATCGTATTACTTTTCGCAATCCCTGACGTAAGTTTTTCTTGCACTTCTTCCAATATAATTTAGAATTTTCAAAAGTACTTCACTTTCAATGAAATCAAGTCTACGATGATCTCAGGCCAACCAAACATTTTGTCGTTGCGCCTCCTGACACAATTTTTGCAAGTGACAAGAAGGTGTCACTACCCAATGTACCGAAAAGTCATTGTTCAAAGCAACGATAGCAACTTCTTTCGGCACCATTGCGTCTTTTTTCATCTTGAAATACTGAATGTCGACTACAAGGTCCATTGTGATTTATGGATGGTTGAGCGTACCAACAGAAACTAAACCGGACAACAATTGTCATGTCCGAGCAGTGAGTGTAAGTATATTTAGTTAGTGGCACCATCTAGCTCCTAAAGCTTACCATGATTTGACGTGACGTATCGATTTCGAGAATATTCTCGTACTCGGCATACGCTGTACAATTAACAGTCGAAGTTAAAGCGTCGGTAAATCAAACTTCCAATATAACTTGACTGCGTTTAATCAGGTTCCAATGAGAATATTCGTTGGCTGATTAATCTGGTGTTAAATCGAAAGCAAAGAAACAGTAACCGTTAGGATGAGACTTGCGATCGATGTCATTTCCGTTATTAAAAAAGTGGATGCCAGAACCCGAAAACAAGGTATAATAAGCATCTATGTATGAATTATTCATTTTAAAGTCTGACTGTAATGGTTTAGAAGAAACTCGAAGACCATCAACGTACGAAAAAAAAAAAATTAATAGTCGAAAAATGAAAACTAGGCAGATTCATAGTGCGATCGCCATGATAAGCTTGATTTTTAATGAAATCGACGATTGTCCGCTTAGATAACTGGCCCAAAATAATATTATCTAAAGTGTCAAAAATAACCCAATACCACTATGCATTATCACAGGTTTCACGTTAACACGCGTGAGTAAATATTTTTTTGTGTTTTTTGACAGAGCTTTGGTATGAGCTAATAAAACAGATCGGCTTATTTTGATGCGTCTCTCTAAAAGATTTGCTTCTTCGATGCGAACGGATACCAAGTTTAAAGTGTCTACGAGGCAAAATGTCTTACTAATCGCATTCTCACCTCGTCGCCATTGATGAGTTATTTTTCCTCATTGCATACATCGCAATGAAGATGTCCAATCAGATCAATCGATATCTTTGATGCTAATAGTGTACATTGCTTGACGAATCCAGCGTTGGCATCTGACACATCGTCCTTTGTTGCTGTATCGTCACACCATGATGCAGTTATTAAAAGGGATGATTTTGCCGTAGGTTCGTAATTAAATAAAGTTTTTAAAAACGCTCTGTAAGCGTACGCGTTATTAGGAATTAATACAGATTTCTGATTAAAAAACACATTAACTTGATTAAACAACAAATGCATAAAATTATTTGTTGGCTCCACCTTTGATATTTTTGATGCTACGTCAGTATTCACTTTTTATCTTTACTGACGGCCAACTTGAGATAGAGACTGAGCATCGTAAGTGCAAGATCAATGTATTTGTCACTATTACCTGGTACGATAAGTTTTATCGATAAAGAATCCGTGAGCGGTGATGTCGGCTAGTATTGAATTCAGCGTGATCCCTTTATAGTTGTTTTATTTGGCGGGATATCCAACAAAAAATGCTCAGACAAGCACTTGCACGAGGAACTGTGTAAAAAAGTCATTTAAAAAAAATTTAACTCTCAAAAATATCTCTTGCAAACTTGTGTCCCTTTTTCTTGCTTCTTTGTGTTGTTTTTTTTTTCTTTATCTTGCTTGCGCGTTTTCTTAATTTTTTTTTTTTTTTACTTTTACGCCAACCACGCCTTGGCTGCACAGGTCTACGAAGCAATTGCAACTGAAATAATTTTTCGAGTCGTTCAACGTAATATCCTAAACCTTTCATAAGCTTGTCCAATTTTTCCTCGGCTTTTCTCTTCAGCGCATTAGCAGACTCCATCAAACGAGTGCGGAATGTCTCTTTGAAAGGTTTATTTCTCATGGTGACGTCAGACATAATGTTCATACCTGCACGAACAGCTCCTTGGCCAACAGCGTCGGCACCTCGTTTAATGAGTGGTAAAACCCATCAAAATACTCTAGCAAAAAATAAACTAATACCTCCGTGTCCTTGTTAACTGGGGGACCCTCAGTAGATGCGTCCAACACCTCCACTGTTTCCATGAATTGTGGTCAGACTTCCACCACCACCAGTAGTACCAATAAAGTAGTTCTCGTAGGGATCCATAATTTTCAATCAATTTGTGCAAAATGAAACGTTACCATCAGCGTTCCAAGGTCGAACGGTATAGGGGTACCAATCGGGTCCCTTATATCGGTTTCAATGTTGTGAAATGAGTTAAATACTAATAGTATATACACAGCTGGTGAGAACATTTTATTTTTGACACAACAGGATGTGTAACCTTGAAGGTCCAATGACACGGCCCACAACGAATGCTATTGAACGTCTCCTACAATTTATAATTCACAGATCTTGCCGTTCATCATGAGCATCGACGGTAAAGCATTGGCGAGATTTGCTGGATGAATGGATCAAATTTCATTATTTTCCAAGGAAAGATTTGTTGCCCTTTTAAAGCACAAGATCTTTCGTAATTTTCCGGACAATAGTAAGCGATACACGTATTCACTGCACACTGTTTCGGAACAGACTAACTTAGTCACTACGCAACTACCTCTTTCCACACTGAAAACCACGTGACCTTGCGTGGTATGGAAACAATTAATTTTTTTGTATCATTTCTTCAATATATGTGTATAGACTGAAGCGTATGTAAAAATCTATATAAATCACAGGACGTTGTCTGTGTACAGTATCGTGTAGCCATGGCATACATTTTAAGGTAATTTTTCTTTTGTTATCTTTTATTGCATGTTGAAACGTCAATGGTAATTTGCTAAGGTAATCACGAAATGTGTAGGTAATATCAGGGTAATACTGCATGCTTCTGTTGCCATGCAACACAACGTGAAATTCGTGCTTTATTTTATATCTTTTAAATAATTACTCGTCAACCAGGAATTGAGTTTTTTAGAATATCCCTTTTAGCTGATGAGGTATTCCTTAGAACGTCTTATATCTCGACTTGTCAGTATCTTGTCAACCTTGAAGAAGCTCTCGTTCAATTTCTTTCGCACTCTGCTTAACTTTTCTTTGTAAAACAAACCGTCAATGTCTTCATCAGCCAAATCTCTTAGATAATATTCTGGAAGTTGTTGTGTGCAAGAGATACGTACAGTTCTAAACAACTCTAAAGTCCAACCACTTTTGTAACCTTTGAAAAAAATACCCCTCGTCTCATTAATGCGAACTAAATCCCGAAGGTTGTACTTTGGATTTTCCTAAATATGTCTGCCGTAACGTTGCTTTATGTTTTTACATGCCTGCGCAACATTGTGCAAAGTCACGCTGGCTAGTGTCATCTTTGTCGACGACCGCTTCGTACGATTGTATGCTTTTATTATACTTGAAAGAACGTCTAAGAAGCGACAATTGTTTGTGTGTGTAAAGTATCGCCATATTTTTTTTCACGTTCTTATAACACAATCATTTATTGCAGCCTTTGTCTGTGAACTACATGCTACTCTGTATTCAAATTCATTTTCTCGTAAAACAAATTGCATTTTGCGGTTTACAAATTTTTACCGTCATCCGTTTGCAGGGACATAAGTGTACGATCGTCACTTCTTGATAAAATATGTTTAAATGCTTTGGCAACGTTTTTTGATGTCTTAACCTTAATCAGTTCCACCCAAGCGTATTTGCTGACGACATCGATGACAACGAAAACTTTAGCGTAGCCATTATTGTAAGTTTTAAAAACTCTCAAATCCATTAAATCAGCTTTCCACACGTCGTCAAACTTACGCACGTTATAGCTTCTTCTGGGAAACGATTCCTCACAGGTCTATGTAAATTATAGGCATCTTGATTCTCTAGCCAACTAATTACGTTCGATGGCAAATATCTATTTTTCACAGCACTCACGATTTTGCTACCAACAGCGTATGCAGTTAGTCGTGCCGTTTCGTAGTAAAGCTTTTGCAAAGTCTCATGCATATTTCTTTTTCTCATTTTTTTTTTTTAGACTTGAATCCAATGGCTTTTTTGATGCGAGAAAAAAAACTGCTCGAATGTAATCTTGCTACACATCTAGCATGCTGTCAATAAAGGGACTGTTCGCTCATCTGGCAGTGTTTCTCTGGCAAGCATATGTAAAAAAGCAAAATTAGCCAACATTCTATTGGCTTTTAGACGTTGACCCTTCTTCTCTGTAGCGTAGGCAAGATCGTGCTGACAACATGTTTCATCCAAGGGATTTATACCCACATCACCGTGCTCAATACGCTTCGATAGCTTCGTTCGAGGACCGCAAAGTTTGTATTTAAGTACACGCGTCTCAAACGATAGCAATTCAATTAAAGCATCGACAGCACTATTTTTTTTCTTCTCCTCGAGTTACACTTCTGTTTTTTTGCCTTGGTCACTTTTATACTTAATTGACGCCATGTTTGTATTTGATTCAACGAAGGCATAACTTAAAAAATTTTGTTTAAATAATTTTCTGGTGACTTCGTTGATTCAGTACCACTTTCATCAAGAAAACTTCCACTATTTGACGTAGATCTCGGACTCTTATTAGGCAATTTTGATTTATCGTCGTCGTCGTCGTCGATCAGTAGTTCTAATACTTGAGCGTTTCTGATATACTCTTGCGGAATGTTTGCCATACGAATTGCAACTGCAAACTGATCACAGCTCACCAGTATGGGTTTTTCCTGTTCCTCAAGGCATCGTTTACCAGATCGACAATGTTTGACGGTGGTATGCGAACGCCACCTTTGATGACAGTATGTCCATTGCTCTACTCAAAGTTACCAGTAGCGCGCAATCGTATAATAACTGCAGCTCTTTGACAAAACTTTTTCGTCACGCTTTCGATAACCTTGGTGTTCTGCCTTTCCTCCTCTTTACACTTCTCTTCGTCCTTGTCGACGACATCGTCAGAGGGATCGTTATCTTGTGATACCTTGGCGTTTTCTGCAATCGTTTCAGCGTGTTATTTTCTTTTGCCGTCTAATTTCCTAAGGTGCAAATATCGTTGTAAAATTTGTTGGAATTTTTTCCATTTTTCTTGCTCATTAGTATACGGTAAATTCAAGATGTCGTTCATTTCTGCATCGAGCCGACTCATTGTTGTACCCGGCGCGGCGTTTGCACAAACATTAGACTATCGTTGAGGAATGTGCTTTGCAATCGATCCATGCTTTCTTAAGGCAGAAGAATCATTTTTTTGCGTGCTCCATGTTTGTTACAACATCGACAACACCGTTTCGAGGAGTGGATCCAACAAAACAGGTAAGAAATTTTCTCCCTGTTGTACGATAATTTTTTTTCTTTGATGACGTTTGAATTTTTTTGTTCGGCAGCTTTCTAAGAACGCTGGCGTGTCTACGTAAGCCTTTTTGTGAGCTGCAGTTAGCGAAACGTTTTCTTCGAGAATGTTTAATGCACACTCGCAAATGTACTTGATGAGCGTCTTATTGGCTTTACGCAACAGCGCCCTCTGTTATTCGGTGTCGAGATGATAAAGAGCACTCAAAATGGCGACATGTTTTTGACCAAACGGGGAACGTGACTTTGGTGCTATTACAACAGTAGGATTAGAACTTGGTTTGCCGTGTCACTTCCATTCCTCTGTTTTTTTGCCACGTATACGTACAGAAACTCATTATCCGGAAAAATACAAGTTCGAAATCGACAATTGTCCGTTGTATTTTGCTTGAGATCCAAGGTAAGGTTACCAAATGGCCTCGAAGTAGTGTCCCAAAACGTTTTTTGCAAGAACTGATGATTTACCGGACACAATTGTTTCGAAAGATGTATTTGCGAGCGATCTCGTAAATTTCTAAAGATGACAATGTATTGCGAGTTTAGCGATACATTGCGTTAACGTTTACTTTGATAAAATATACTTGACGTGATAAAAATTACGCTCGAATTGTTGTGATGACTACCTTGAGTAAATAAGTCTACAACACCGTTACTACCGTATGATTCACTCATCAAATCGTCAATAATGACCAGTTTTGATTTATTATCGTCCACACAATCGCTATTTTGTGGTAATTCTTCTTGAAACTTAATATTACTCTTGAGATTGCGGTAACCAGGCTGTCACTCACCGTAACACAAAATAACTCGCTCTAATCAAGTGTCACTCATACGGTCAATGTGTCGTAAAAACCGTCTGACAAACAATGTCTAACCGCAACCTGTAGGTCCACTTAGTGTACACGTCCAGGGGTGTTGCCATCGCGTATCCATACTGGCAAACTAAACTCTGTCGAAAAGTTTAGTGACCGCAGTGGGGACCTCCACAGGCTGCTCGCAAAACCGCAAGGGCTTTTTGAGCAAAAGCGGCTCACGTGACCAATTAGCTTGTTTTGTCGGGTTCTACCGTCAATCAAGCTTTTTTTGCCACCGCTACCGTCATCGCTTATGTATGGCTCATGCGATCAATCGACTTGTAACGGCGCGGCGGTTGGAGCACCTATTGAGCATGATCAAAATTACCTTATTAGAAAGTTTTCTCTTTATTCGTGGCAGTTTCGAGGTCAAAGTTACACGAGTAACTGACATTAACATAACCTTTTTTTTTAAGGGCACAGATTCGTGGTTAAGAATGTGCTTATGTTACAGTTTTTAAAATATATATCAAGTTTTATTAAACATTTGACGTAACGGTTTCAAGAATGCGCTAACTCGAGTATGAAGTGATCAAATACATTTTTCGGTACGTAAGGATGATTTTTGTTTTTATGGTTAAAGTTTCGTGGTGAAGAATGTGCTGATGACTTTTTTTAAATACGTATCGTATTTCATTAAACATCTGACGTAACACCGACACCAGTATCGGGTAATTAATTACATATTTAACTAGTATAAATGAGTAATGTATTGGTCCTGAAAAGGACCAATTTTTGCAATTGGATTAACTATCTTCTATGACTTTGTATCCGGTTTTTCTTTTGGATGCAGAAAAGTACTCTGGAATACATAATTTTTACTTTTCATTTCACATTATTTCTTTATAAGCAGCTTTTGCCCATCATCATCATTATCGTTCCTAAAGGTGGTTGATGTAGCGTTTGATTTGATATGTTTTGAACTCATCTTGTCGTTTACATGTTTATGCATAAGCTGTGAATGGAAATAGTCAAACCAACATCTTTGTCGTACCCCGACCGAGTGAGTCTTTTCTCTTACTCCTATGTATTATAACCCATTCCCTGCGCCATCACGTTTGTCACCATACAGATAATTCGTGGTCATGCTGTCAAAATATCTTTTACTATAGACTGGTTGCCATGTTTTTATTTTTAGTTGAGTCACTACATCGTGAAAAATTGTGCAACGAATGATAAAATTTGAGAACGTCATTTCGGGATGATTAGTCATAACGAGCCCACGAATCGTATCAAAATTTATCTTTTGACTATTGCAGTAATTCAATTTAATATCTTGCACTTTGCAAACATAATCTTGACTACTGTCGGGTTTTTAATCGTATATGCATAAATCTTTGGGCTGCCGGATAAAAACGAAGGAATATATGTGCTTACTCCTTCATCGGCCAATTTGCCGGTGAGACTGCCTAGTGTTGTGCCAGTGGGTGAATCGTCCAGTCCTTCGCGGGAAACATAAAAACGGAATCTGTGTCGTAACAATGAGTACGTTTTTCCAGAAAATGCAGATACTCGAAAACCTTCGAGCGAGCTTGTTCGGTCACGGAAGCGGCAATCACAACGTTACTTAACGGTAATGACGTCAAGGCCTTAGTATTATAATTCCAGTTAACGTACAATGTATCATTGTTGGCGGGTAAAACACCTCTTACATCGATTTTTGCACTCGTAAGTAATTCTATCAATTTTTCTGGGACCATCACTACCTCAGTTTTTGTCAAATTTTCACGTTGACCGAATTTACCTCACAAAGAATTAAGTAATAATTTTGTGACCGATTTTAAGCCAGAATTGTTGAGTATAACTTTGGTTACCTACGGGAAATATATCTTGTTTGCAAATATATGGATACAAAGAGCATACGTCAACGTATTCAGTTTTTTCTTCAACCCGACAATCATACATTTTTACTGTATTTTTGGTTTGACTGCCGAAAAATACATTACATGAATTTGATGGTTTCCATCCTACTCCAATAATTTTCATTTTCTTGAATAAAATATGAAAGTTCTCCGTTCTCACGTATTTCTTTACTCATATTCGTCATCCATTATATCTGTAATCGTCGTAACGGTATCTTGGTTTATTTGGTAACACCATAGGTAACCTTGCTAAAAGTAGCCTTGAAAGTGTAATATGATTCTGCGATGATCATGCACACCATCTAGAGGAGTACAGTATCCATTGATAGGAATTCCTTTTGGTAAGCGTTTTTCTTGACAGCGTCCAACGTGTGCGATAAATCGCTGGAGAACGTGTTTTTTCATCCAATAAAGCCATTTGAAAGCTATTTCAGATTGATTGTTAGCCATTCTGAAACCTTTTTGCGGTATTATACCAATTTATTTTTTTTTTATACACACGAATGCTGGTCGAAGAGATCGTTGTGC
This sequence comes from Copidosoma floridanum, assembly GCF_000648655.2. The sequence continues at coordinate 1,143,823 of NW_019384229.1, read as the reverse complement.
ATTTTCCAAAAGGGTTCACCTCGAATTTTTCAAAGGTTTTTTGAAAAGCTAAGCAAGCTAATCTTGAAATTTTTACGGCTTGTTTACAGTATTTTATAATTTCATTTTTCAAGTCAAATATACAATTATCTCCTACTTGCTCATGATAACAGATGGTACTACGACTTTGCCGTGTATTTCCACTACATACTTAAAAAATAAATTCAGCATCGAATCCTTATGAATTGTGAGATGTGCAAATGACTTTGTTAAAATATTTTTGTTGATCTTAAGCAAGATCTACCAACTGTTGAATTGGATTAGTTTGAAAAATATTTTCTTGAATCCCGCAATGAGCGAAGCTAATCGAAATCTCTTGTACGTTGCTATAAGCCTTACAAAATTGTTGAACGATACACATATTTACTTCGTGGATTTTGTTTCCTTATCACTTACGATGAGTGTCGTCTGTTGTGTTTCAAAATCGCAGAATAATATGAATAAATTAGGTTCTTTGATGTTCAATTTTAACGGTTGAATGTAACATTAATAATTTACGGACAAGTATTTCTTATAATTGCAACAAAAAGAAATACCAACATTTAATCATGAAAAACAAATACAAATGAAAGAATTTCATCGTGTATTAAATGTTGTTCTTTATTAATACTTTTATACTTAGACAGTACTCTTATGTTGTTAAGACATAACTTATCGCACGACACATTGTACTAAGGTAAAACTTGAGCAGAACTTCGCCGGTACTCAAGCCGTACTTTAGCAGTTCTTAAGCCGCTCTGGACCGGTACTATAGTTGTACCTTGACTGAACTGGGGCAGTACCTCGCTGGTATTAATTCGGTACTTGTGCGGTACATCAACGGTACTTTGGTAGTTTTTTGGCCGCTCTTGTGCGGTATTTAGGTGGTATTAGAACTGGTACTTGTGCGGTACTTCATCGGTACTTTAGTGGAACTTGCGCCGTACTTTAGAAGTATTTCGGTGGTACTTGAGCTACTATGATGTGGTACTTTTTGTGGTAATTTGGCGGCACTTTAAAGGTATTAGTGGTACTCATATGGTACTTTGCCGTTACTTAAGTGGTAGTTGCGTGGTACTCTGGTGGTATTGTGGTAGTACATGAGCCGCTTTAAGGCGCTACTTTAGTGTTACGTGTATGGTACTTTAGCGGTATTAAAGTGGTACTTGTGCAGTACTTTGTCGGTACTTTAGTGGTACTTGCGCTGTATTTTAGCGGTACTTGAGCTGTTCTAGAGCGATATTTCATGTGGTAATTTGGTGGCACTTGAACAGTTCTTAAATGGTATTAGAGTGGTACTTGTGTGGTATTTCGCCACTACTTTAGCGGTGTATGTGCCGCTCTAAGGTGGTGCTTTGGCAGTACTTGCGCCGTATTTTGGCGATATGTCAGCGGTACTTGGGCCGCTCTATACTACTTGTAGTAACGGTGCTACTTGCAAGGGACTTTATTGGTTCTTTAGCGGAACTTGAGCTGTACTTTAGCGGCATTTAAGTCGCTCTCAAGCAGTACTTGTTGTGGTAATTTAGCGGTATTGAAAAGTACTTGTGTGGTACTTGTGACGTACTTTGGCGGTAATTTGGCGGTACCTCATTCGCGCTAAAGGAGTTTTTTTGTGGTCATTTGGTGGCACCTGTGCGCTACTTTGGCGGTATCAAAGTGGTACTTCGTCGGTACATTAGTGAAAGTTTCGCCGTACTTTAGTAGTATTTTAACAGTATATGAGCCTCTCTAAAGCTGTACTTTGGTGGCACTTAGGCGGTACTTTAGTGGTACTTCATCGGTACTTTGGTGGTACTTGCGCCGTACTTGAGCTATATTTTGGCAGTACTTAAGCCGCTCTAAAGTGGCACATTGGCAGCACTTACCCGCGTAAAAATTTTTATGTTTGACCAAAATTTCGCCAAAGTTCATGTGGTCAACGTTTGGCCAAACTTTGGCCAAGCTTGGGCAATGAGAAAACCCCACACTTGGATTTTAGTTGGAATGTTTTATTCAATATTTTTTGTAAGTCATATAATGCAGACCAACTAATATCCTGACTCTATTCCGGCGCAAGCCAAGATTCGAGCTTCACCCAGATGCGTAAGTGCCCCCTCCTCTCATCTTTTCGAGAGCGAGTCGGCCTCCGAAATTCTCCGTTATTTTCCTTCTTCTTTCTTCTCTTATGCCCTTTTGTCTTCTAGGGGAGTGGTCCTCACGGACCTGTCCCATGCGGGGAGGTTAGTTTTTAGTCGGTAGGCACACCGGGTGGATCCGACACTACCACCGGATTAGCTGGGGTGTCTATGAAGATTTTCCCCTCCCCGCTCCATCAAAAAAAAAAAAAAAAATCCTGACGCAACATATTAATTTTTTTGATTGAGACGTTTGGAAGAACATTTGCTTAACTTGAGTAAAATATTCCAACAAAAATCCAAGTTTGGGATTTTCTCATTTCCCAAGCTTGGCCACAGTTTGGCCAAACGTTGACCACATGAACTTTAGCGAAAGTCTGGCCAAACGTAAAACTTTTTACGTGGGTTGGCGGTACTTTAGTGGTATTGGAGTGGTACTTGTGCGGTAGTTCGCCGGTACTTTAGTGGTACTTGCGCCGTACTTTAGCAGTATTTTGGCAGCATATCAGTTGCCTTTAAGCAGTACTTTAGCGGCACTTGAAACACTCTTTAGCGGTATTAGAGTGTTACTTATGCGGTACTTTGTCGGTACTTAAGTGGTACTTACGCCGTACTTTTGAGGTTCTTAAGCCGTTCTGAAACGGTACTTCTTGTGGTAATTTGGCAGCACTTGAACGTTACTCCGGTGGTATTAGAGTGGTACTTGTGCAGTACTTTGTGAGTACTTTAGCGGTACTGGCGCTGTTTTTTGGCAGTATTTTGGCAGTACTTAAGCTACTCTAAAGCGGAACTTTTTCGGCACTTGTACGGTACTTTAGCGGTAGTAGAGTGGTACTTGTGCGATGTTTGTGCGGTACTTCGTTGGTACGTACTTCGTACTTTAGTGTTACTTGAGCCGTACTTAAGCAGTATATCGACGATACTTGAGCTACTCTAAAGCGATGCTTGAGTTGTACACTGGTGGCACTTGATCTGTACTTGAGTGGTGATTCGGCGGTACTTTAGCTGCACTTGGGCATTACTGGAGACGTTTTTTGTCGGTACTTACGTGGTACTCCGTTGGTACGTGAGTGATTTTTGAGCGGTACTTAAGCTGTACTCTGGTGGTACTCTGGCATTACTTTAGGTCACGTTTCAGTGGAATTTGTGTAATGAATATACGTCATTTTGTGTTTTTGTAAGATTGATATAAATACTTTAAATAATAATTTTGTTTTTCTTTAACAGAATAATAGAAAATATTGATATTTAATATTCATTTAGCAAATTTTTTAGATAAATAGTGTACAGCAAGAGTATTCATATACTGTATACGGCGTTTCGTTCGGTTGTATAGTCATTGATATGCGTATGTTTTTAGATGTTAGATTCATGTTTTTTATTCAACTTTATTATTTATCATGTAATATCTTACTATCTTATCTTTAGATTATGTAAGCCATTGCACATCTCAGTAAGAATTAGTCTGTATTTATCCAATGGTAATTTCTCGCTTTATGTAACACCGTCATTAACGTAATCTGCAAATTAATGCGAATTATAATTACAAATTTTGATTTGACATAATTAAGACTAATGCGTCAGTATGTAAAACTTTGTTGGATAGAATATTTGTACATCAGATAATTAACATACCAGTAATACTATCATACAGTTTTGTTAGTATGGCATCGAAATCTTCTTTCCCAGTCGGTGTCATGTTTTGTAATGTTTTCTCTTCCATAATCATTTTCATGAGCCATCTCGCTAAATTTGCTTTATCCTTTGCTTTTTTTTAAATTTCTTAAGGCAGGCTTTATTGACATAAATTTTGTGATCCTTATGTAGAAGCACCTAGGAATATAAGAGATTAAACTGTAAATAAAACATGTAATAAAATATACTAATAATATAATTTTTTCGAATGAAGCACTAAAATTGTATGTAGTGACAAATACAGAAGAAGAATAGAAGAAGTTCTTGTAAAGGTAGTATTAGAAATGAAAGAAAGTTGAAAAAGAGTTTTATAGATTGAGTAAGTAGAGAAACAAATTATAAAGATATTATGATATGGCACGTAAAAGGTCTGATTTCCAGAAAGTGGCTGCCTTGTGCAGAGGGAAAGGGAATGCTGCCAACGAGTCCTTTTTTATACTTTACACTTTTTCAGTTAGTTATAGAGGGAAACTGCTCGGATTAGATAAGGGTAAGAACACGTGGACGGAAAGATTTAATTGTCCCCAAGCAGAAAACGCTTGGAGACACGCGAGTTCAACGCGTGGCAACTTAAGCGTTGTGTAGACTAGTGTGCTCACTCTCTTTGCCTTATACACAAAACTTAATTGCGCACGACTTAAAACGTTCTCTGCTCGAGAACAATCGGAACGTTTCGGCCGGAAGTCCTTTTATGTGGTAGTTAAATGCTTGTTGAGTTACCTGCATGTAATATTTAATGCTAACACAGAAGTAGGTACTGGTATTCACTGCTACAGCTTTGAATTCAACCCGCCATTCATTGAACCCGTAAATTTATTCACTACAAGCATATCTCAGATGGCACTGGCAATGCTGGAGCTCAGTACCAGATTTGGTAACCTGATAGCATTGGATCTTATGAAAATGGTTCTATTTTAATTAATAACAATTCTGTTTTCATGTGGTAATACATGGAGTCGGCACTTCTTACATGACATTGGTATGCTTTCTCGAATTCAAATTATTTTGGATGATGACTACATTCTTTTCGTGACATAGTTGAAATTAATCCCATACTAGCCGGGCAAGGTTAGTCAGCTCATCAAATGTGCCATATATATGAGGCATTTCACGTCAACTGTCCTAGCGCGATCCGCGAGCACCAAAACATGTACTTTTCAACTCGCGATTGCGGTATTTTAAATAACTGAGAAAAAATAATGAAAACATAGGATTGACGTGTTTTTTCCTCAGCTTTTCGGTGATGCAATCGTTTTTTTGGAAAAATGACGATTTAACCTAGAAAAAACACAAAATGTGTTGTATCTCAAAAATGGCATTTTTAATATTTTTTTAACCATCGCCAATCGAAAGAGCAGGATTTTTTACGTCGGTATGGCGATTTCCAGAAAGTATTTTTTTTATTTTAGCAAGATAGTAAATAACAACGTTGGGCGCAACGACACAGCGGCAGCAGCTGCTTGACTTGCGCGATAGTATGCTATATATATCGCCAAGCGAACATGGTTAGGTTGTGCTGTTTTGATTCGACTTTTAATAAATAGCAAAAAAATAAATAAATAAATAATCATGTTATTTTAATGAGTTGCCATTGAAAAAGAATAAACCAAAATCGAATTTAACAAAACAAAAGTATTGAAAATGTATTTATCAATCCAAAACTGACAGAGAGATAAAGTAAACTATTTACATCGTTCATTATTACATTGCAATAAATTATTTACACCTTTCGATAACTCTGTAATTATATTTCTCACATAATGTTTACAATAGCCACTTAGTTTTTTTCTTCGGTAATATACATTTTTTCTTCTCAATACTCGTCGCTTTAAGATTTTCTTTCTTCACTTTAGGAAAATTTTGGTATTTTGTTGCTAAAGATGTAATTTTAAGCATAAAATATTTTTATCAATGGGAATGATTTATCAATGGGATTGCGTGATAATTTAATGTCCCTGGGATAGCTTTCCATTTTTCAAACCTACTTTTGAAAAATAATGAAGTTGCTTCGTAGTCTGATTTCGCACTAAAAAAAATTTCAGTTTCTTTGCAGTGACTTTTTGCCCAATCGTATAAAGCTTCAGCAGAGGTAATGTGCTTTTTCGACGTCAATTGCAAACTTGCTCTTGTCGCGCCTCGTTTTAAGTTTGCTCCAACGCCATTACAAGCACCTTTGCCATTTGCAGTGGCAAAGAAATGCCATTCAGCTGCTATACCAAAATCTGTTTCGTGGTATAGAAGATTTTGGAAATTACTTTTGTTTTTAAAATGTTGGCCAGCTCTATCGGTGAAGTAAAAAATTTTTTCGGATTAAAGTTCTTTTTTAAATAATTAACAATAATTTTTTGATACTCATACACGGCTATGGTATCATGTGCTAAGTTATCGGAAATAATGGCAATACTTTTATGTTTTACTTCATCTCCTTCTTTACGATAAATAACTATCGTAAATACAGTTGCCTGATTGTTGTTTCAATGAAACGATTTTTGCACAACGAACGCGTAGTTCTCCGCGAAATCACAACACACGATAAATTGGCCAATTTCCAAGTTACTTTTGAGGTTTTGAAAATACTGTGATTTTTTTTTCGAGAAATGATCATGGGTATTCAACTTCATTAACTTTTCACAGAGTAAAGCAGTAAATTTGTGAGCATTTAGCGTTTGTGATGCTATATTACACCGATCAGTTTGAAACCAGTTCTGGAATTTCACTTCACAAATATCGTTGTCATCAAATACTTGAATTAAATGATTTTCCAATTGAGCTGTATTTGGGCAATCAAGACAGTTTCCCGTGTAGTATTCATCTGACGGATTATCGTATACTAGGGCTGCAATGCAATCATGGTAGTTGTTTACTTGTAATTTGCTAAGTTTTGTTAATTCGGAAACGTCAGCCCCTTCCAACATCAATTTAACATGGTGTACGCAAACACAAACCTTATGCGTTCCATTGCTTCCAGCTAGAATGCAGTGGACGGGTCGAAGCAAAGTAAATTTAGTAAAACCGATCTCGATATTTTCGTGTTCTTTTCTAGAATGTAGAAATAAATTATTTAAATCGCCAAGTAATGATCATTTTTGTACGTGAATCCTTTTACCATCTTCTTGTTTCACCGAAATAAAATCCTTGAAGCCAGGCATAAGTCGACTTACATCATCACGTAAATAAAAATTTTTATCTAAATTTTCTGTTTCGAGAGGAAGTACTTTGCCTCGTTTTTTTTTTTTTTTTAGCTGTTAATATGCCGTTTTCAGATAATAAAGTGATAGCTTGCCTTGCTTCTCGTTCTGTACAGTTAAATTCTCTTATCATGTCATTACGGCCCCAGAATTTTGGAGACAGAGTAAGTAACAAAATTCTTTCATCTCTACTATTTGAAAGAGCAAATTTTTCTTTGATTTGATCAAGGACGGCGACACCAGCTTTATGATAGCTTTCATCGCAAGTTGCTTCAATTTTTGTTATTTAGTTCTTGGGACGGGAATCAGAATTTAAAAATTTCAATTTGTAAATTTGAAATCTGCACTTTGTACAAATCTTTGATCCATTACAAACAGCAGGGTATATCTCTCGAAAATCAGTTTGAAAGTTCAACAAATTCTTGAATATACTACTGTGATTGGACAACCCCAAGGGATTACAGCACCGAGACGAGAAAGCTATTGTCAAAGCAAGCAAGAGGCATACGATTTTTCAATTCAGTAGACACGACGACGTACTTTAATTTTATCCTAAGTTAGGCCTCACCTACTTCGTCGAATCTAAACAGCGCAACCGAACCATGTTCGCTTGGCGATATATATACAGCATACTATCGCGCAAGTCGAGCAGCTGCTGCCGCTGTGTCGTTGCGCCTAACTTTGTCATTTACTATCTTGCTAAAATGAAAAAAGTACTCTCTGGAAATTGCCATACCGACGTAAAAAATCCTGCTCTTTCGATTGGCGATGGTTAAAAAAATATTAAAAATGCCGTTTTTGAGATATAACACATTTTGTGTTTTTTATAGGTTAAATCGTCATTTTTTCAAAAAAACGATTGCATCACCGAAAAGCTGAGGAAAAAACACGTCAATCCAATGTTTCCATTATTTTTTCTCAGTTATTTATAATACCGCAATCACGAGTTAAAAAGTACATATTTTGGTGCTCGCGGATCGCGCTAGGACAGTTGACGTGAAATGCCTCATATATTGGTTTAGCCGATACGTGATATTTACTCAAAGAGCTTCGTGGACCTTTATTCCTTGTTCTTCTGCTGATTTGTTATGTCTTGAATAATTTTTTTCTAATAAACTATTCTATTATCTTGTAATAAGTAGCAGTTTCATAAACTAGCAATTAAAAATATAATTGTCGTTAATTACAATAAAACCATTTCCATGAGATCCAATGCTTTGAGGCTGGCCAATTTAGTACTGAATTCTGGCATTGGCGACGCCACGTGAGATGTGCTCGTAGTCAATACTACGCGTATTAATTTTTTTTTTTGCCTATCACAAAAATTGCCATTGACGTGCTCTGTTCAAATATTTTTAAAAACTTCAAAAAAAAATTTAAAAGACACTAGATTGATATCCGTGATAGCTGTGGAGTGTGCGCTATAAACTTCTGAAAAGAGTAGTTTTGTCGAAATATTTGTTGTTAATTTATGTTTACCTTAATAATGCGTGATTTCTCATCTGCTTTATTATTGTCCTCTTCAGGTAAGTCATAATCTTCAGCTTAATAAGATAAGGTTAAAGTATATTATAAATATTTACATGATACCAAAAACTAATAGTTAAAATAATAATAACTAAAGGAGAATTAGTGGTTTGTAAGTGATTAAATTACTTTGCGTCGATTGGTAGCAAGTCATTACACAAAATGATGGTGAATTAGCAGATGATGAATAACCTAGATAATAAAAACATAAAGCTAATTGTGCAATAAAAAAAATATTAAACTCTAAGAGTAAACACAAAAACAAATTTACCAATCTCCGAATGTTTGGCAGTATGGATAATAGTATCATTGGACATAACTTCCAGACTTTACAGAAAACGCTTATCATCTTGAATTTTATAGAATAAATTTGTATATGTTATTTGATTAAATGAGTATTGTTATGTACATTCTCAAAAAGCTGTAAATAAATTAAAAGAAAGTGTACGTTCGTATAAATAATTAAACAAATTTATGGAAATTATACAGTGGAAAAACACGTTTTTTAACTGTTGTTTTATTATGTTAAAATTGTATTATCAGTTTGATATTTATTATTAGAAAAGTTCACTGTCAGATTAATTAAATTTATTTTTTCTGATATAGTAGGTTGCAAGACTGTGTGTAGAATATTAATTTGATTACAAATCGAAAGTTGGAGAATGGAGTATTGGTTGATTTTTAATTGTAAATGTCTTGTATGGAAAAAAAGTGCAAGAAATAGTAAGAGTTGAGCGTGCAGCGCCTAAAAAAATGTGTACAATTGTAAGAACAACAGTTGATAAAGATAATTTTGTCAAAGTTTTCTTCCCATGGTCACACACATTACTCAAACAAACCATATCAAAAGTCGAAGGAGACGTATTCCACAGAAGTAACGAAAACATTTTAACCAGCTCCAATATAAAAAAAAAAAAAACTAGCTGCAATAGTAGTGTAGTACTAACAGTAGCAATTGCAAGAAAGTAAAATTTCCTTAGCAGAAAATCAAGAACTGAAGTTGCCAACGACATAGCGCATCATTTCAGATCAAATTCAAAAATGATATTATTCCAATACTTATTTAAATAAAATAAAATTTTCTCAATAGATACAACGTAATACCATTTTTTTTGCACAAAATTGCACTCGAGATGATCACTAAAACGTACAACTTTGTTCATAAAACGGTACACATTAAACTACGTCAGTAGTTGTTGAAACACTGTGGCCCGTCAAAACAAACCCCCACCACTCGTGTAGGGGTCTGCTTTGACGAAGCCAAAGTGTTGCATGTAAGTATTTATAAGGTAGGAGTATGAAAAACCTTGTTAAGCGAAGTGGAGAACATCCGAAGTCTAAACGTCGTGGTAAAAGAGAAAGAGAGAGACGTGAAGAGAGAGAGAGAGAGAGACATACGAAATCTTGGAGACGCGGAGAGCTACATGGTGTAACATTATAGATATCCTGTTACATACGAAGTATGTTGCTTTGGTGGGACCAAAAGTATTGTATGTTATCGTACGTGAGGTGGTGTGACAAGTGGGGAGGGTGTAGGGAGTAACTATATTTGATATACTAAGAAAGAGAGCGAAAGACATAGATTATGATAAACAACCTACTTGAAAGACAGAGACGTGAGCGGCGCTACTGTACTCGCTATGATGATCATACAGTGTGTATAAGGAAAGTGTGACCGAAGACGCTATTTTCGGGGACTGCATGATTGATGTAAGTGGTGGAGAGGAAAACACAGATTTACACATCACTGCTTGGATTGTAATTTTTCCAAAATGGTGGAGCCAATCAGTGACTTTCGAACACTTCACCCACACTTTCCTTATGATCACTTTATTAATTGATGGAACCAGAGCGCTACCTCTCGACTGACACAGATAGCAGAGTCATGGCTGGGCCATAGTTTTTCGCTGCTGTAGCTAATCAACTTTATTTTCCGTACAAATCATCTTATCGCTGACTCTCCAAAGCCACTCATGAATTTTTGATTAATGCACGGAGTGCTAAAGTATACTGATTAGTCGTATGACTTGCCAGCACGCCATTGCCCTAGCTCTTTTCCAAAACGCTTACAGTCACGTGAGTTGCGCGTGGATCGCCAAAACAAACCGATCAAGTATACGAGCCGCTTCTCTGTATATTACTTAGCTTGCCCAAAACGATCGTGATCCAACGACTGGTGTGCGGAGACTCGACTATGGACGTTCAGTTAAATTATTGCATTACCTTAAGTCAGCACATTCTTGAAAGTGTTACGATCGACTAGTAGCTGTAATAATGAAAACGCTAGGTATAAGAATTATGATACATAGGAATATAGTCCGCTATAAATATAAGTTCAAAGGTAGATCGCGCGACCAATCAAATCGTTTTAGCGAGCCACGCGTCGACATATTACATTGACACTCTTTGAACAAGTCCTCGGTGGGGGTTCTGCTAGTTTCTCCGTACCGGGTGCTTCCCGGGGTGGCTAGGGGCGGATAAGGGCATCCTCTTAAGATCTAAGGTGACGACGGGAAGATGGGGCGGCTATTTGCGGTGGCGGTGGGGGGCGTAGATCGGTGGGTGTGGGCGGCGTTAGAGTGTGTGTCTGTATCTTTGTGGAGGTGAGCCTTGTATTCTCTGTCTTTATTGATATGGATGCATGGGCCGGCGCTGCTTATGCTTTTTGCTCTTTGCTTGCTGCTGCCACCGTAGGTGACGCCTTAATGCTTGATGCGGACCAACAAAAACTAGCACCCTGTCGTGTATAGAAGTAAGCGGTGGTTATAACATTCTTCTCAGATATATGCATCACACTCTTACTAAACAAACACAGATATACTCACTAAATGTTTCGGTTTGCGTGCGGTGGAGTCTCTCTCTGGCTGACGGTGGGTAAGCCAGACGATGAGGCCCAGGTAAGTCTGGGTAACCGCATTTGATATGAGGAAAATGACGCACGAAGAAGTGCACAGCGATGTTCTTCAAAACGGCTGACGCTGCTCTCCGTTCCTGATTTATTAGACCACTAGGGGGCCTAACAACCGCTTTGGCAGTACTAGGGGAATCCGGAAAATTCTACCATCTGCAACCAGCTGACCCCGCCTTAGGTCAAACTTGAAAAAATTTATGCGCCCGTTGGTCGTACAGGTCACATCTCTCATAGGGACCTGAAGTTGCATTTCATCAAGCCACTATGAGCGCTGTGCCCTGAATCCGGGACGAACACTTTCGTTACGACCATCAGCTGCCCCGACTCTCATTCTAGATCCAACCGTTCGTTGAGAGTTTGAGTGATGGCCGCATCCACGGTGCACCTCGCGGTGGCGTGTCCGTTGGCTCCCGCCTAGAACCGCGTAATTACGGGCAAGGGCACCACTCCCTGAAGGCCAGTTCTCTGAGGCCTCTCACACCTAGCTTTCAATGTATTTAGCACACCGTGCGTTCGGGGTCTCCCTCTCTAATTGTTTATCCTCACCTCATCACCCGTCACTACTGCAAGGTTTTTAAAGAATAATTTCTTTCCTTTAGAAGGGAAGTTATTAGAAGTTAGGAATTTAGGCGAGTTATCTGGGTGATTGTGCTTTCAAAGGAGGTGAACTGAGAGTTCAACCGTATGCACGCATAGTACGCCTGTTCAGACGGTTTCATTATATGAAAAGCCAGGGCAGGAGTTCCAAGATACTCCTATATTGGCTTTCGAGAACTGTGTGTCGTGTCGATATTGACCCTTGCACTTGCTGTAGCAGACTTCTATAGTTGGCGTTCAAAACTTGGCTTTCGGCCTGTCACACTTGTAGCTGCGTGTTTTTTCTCTTACTTCAAACTTGTAACCAGGTCACCCAATCTCAGTTAAGAAAGGCCTTCCCGATAATCCGATTTTCAGGTCACAATCTTTAATGAAGTAACACGACTGGCCGTGGTGTACTTTCGGCGACACATGCCCTTGTTTGGCGCACTTGAGCATCAAGTCTTTGGACCGAGTCAAGCTCGGCCCTGATCGCAATGAGATCGTTGTCTCTTCCGTCTTCAGAGGGATCACACAATTTCAGCGTTTTATGGGAGCCGTGCTACTCTTGTGGGGTAATGCGAAAGTCAGACACTTGCTCGACGCGCTTTCACTCGAATGTATTCTCCATCTATTTATCATGACGGCATTTAATTCCATCGTGCTCATGGAGTCGAGAGTCGCACGAAGTTTCAGGTGCCCGACCATAGACAACCCGCTGCCCCCAAACACAGACAACTTCACACTTGAATTTTTAAGAAGATAATTGAGACTTCACCTTGCAACCTGATGGTCAATCCTGGTTCCGGGTCTCCTTCCATGCAACATTCTCTAGCTCACGCCCTAACGAAAGTTATTGAAGCATCAAAATTGATCATCGTATTCAGAGAAAATGGCGCTCATTCCCCCTAGCCCGGAGTAACCTCTTTGAGGGAATCCACCAGGAGTTTCGATCCGGGGCAAGCCCGGGTGACTGCCGCTGGCCCCACAGCCACCGATTCTGGGGGGGGGGGGGGGTTAAAA
>NW_019384229.1:1110735-1130737 GCF_000648655.2 Copidosoma floridanum | reverse complement strand
GGGGGGGGGGGGGGGTACAAAAATGTGTCTAATGGCCAACTGGGACTGTTAAATGTTCCATGGCCTTTTCTTACAAATGAAGCACGAAGAGGAAGCCTTTTAAGCATAGGCATTAACTTTAGCAAGGGTACTAACGTAACTGTCTTCAACAACCAGACTTAAGATGAGCTTGAACTGATGCAAAGTAATGGTTCTGAGCTTAAAGTGAAGCGACAGCAGGAGATTGAGCAAGTTCAATCGGCAACAAAAGTGATTCAAGAGACGCTGAAAGCTATTAATGATAAGAATGGAAACACGGCAAACGCTGTCAAAAATAGTCTCAAAGCTGCGCTCAAATACCTTGAAGCAGCAGGGGTGATGAGGGATGGCGTACTTTTGAAAGAAAAAATGTTCACAAACAGTTAGTAGAATTACTTAGAATCTCTAAAGATAAGGGAACAAAGGCGAGATAATTTCCGACGGCATGTTCAGAAAATAACCCTGAACACTGCCCTTGAGGGGATAGAGTGAGTGAAAAAAAAGGAGCCTATTAGACAGCCCTAAAAAATGCCAACAAGCCATGTTCTCTAAAAAAAAGAAAACAGGCAGAGGCAAACATGAAGAGGTTCTCCTGAACGACAAAAGTGGCCAAAAGAAGAGATTAGATGTGACGACAACAGTACTGGTAAAGATGCCCGAAGGACAGACCTTTGCTAATGTGCTAGAGTCAATGAAGGAAAACTTTGACCCTGACGAGGCCAGTGCCGCAGTTAAAAGTGTTGTCACCACAAGATAAGGAGGCATACTCATAGAAGCCAAAAATGTAGAGGATGCGATCGCATTCTCATAGCAAATTAAAATGTTGAGAGCCGGATGGGGAACTGTCAAAATAAGCACGAAAAAAGTGATACCAGAGATCCAAGACCTGGATGCCATTGTAGAGGAAGATGAGGTCAAAGAGGCCTTCGCTAGGACTTTTAGACTTAAGATCCAGAAGCCAGAAGTAGCTCTCTTAAAGCCAAATGCCGGAGGACAGAGGCTGGCTTTAATAAAGGTGGACGAAGCATCTGCCAGACAAGTAGAAAAGGAAGGCAGGTCACGAGTTGGCTTTGTAAGCTGCCGAATTCGAAGAAGAATTGAAGTAACAAGATGTTACAAATGCCTGGGATATGGACACGTCTCGGGCAACTGTGAGAGTGAAAACAGATCCAAGCTTTGCTTCCGGTGTGGAAGCTCAAACCACCGGAAGAAAGAGTGTCCAGGCCCAGCACGTTGCTTCCTTTGCCCAACAACGGACAACAAGCACAAAGTAGGCAGCGGGAGCTGCCCTTTATTTAGAAGAGCCCTAGTGCTGCTTCCGTAGGTGGCACTGCATTGCTTGATGCGGGCCAACAAAAACTAGCACCCGTCGTGTATAGAAGTAAGTGGTGGTTAAAACATTCTTCTCAGATACATGCATCACACACTCTCCCTCCACTAACACAGGGACACTTACGGATTGTCCTGGGTTGCGTGTGGCGGATCCTTTTCCGGGCTTGCGTTGGAGGCCTGGCGACGGGTGAAGGGCGGGAGCTGCCCTTTAATCAGAAGAGCCCTGAAACAGGCCAGGGATAAGGCCCAAGCAGGATTAAAATGAGGCAAAAAGGTCTTGAGTTGAAAGACAGGCTCATGTGGACCCACGCTGCGCTGGGTACTTTTTACCTATCAGCAAGGGAAAGCATTAAGCTTATAGTGATGCTGGCTAAGTAGGTGGCCTACTATGGAGCGCTAGACAAGGTGCTGGTCCTCAGGGACCCCGAGTCCTTTTCAGGACTCGAGAGGATTGGCACCTCTAGCAACTGGTGGCGAGCTTGCTCGCTAATGCTGCGAGACGTGATGGTCTCCTTGGTGGCTCCACCCTGAAGTAATGCTAACGCGGTTCCAGGGTGGATCAAAAGCCACGCGGCATGGGGGGGGNCTACTACTACTACTACTACTACTACTACTACTACTACTACTACTACTACTACTACTACTACTACTACTACTACTACTACTACTACTACTACTACTACTACTACTACTACTACTACTACTACTACTACTACTACTACTACTACTACTACTACTACTACTACTACTACTACTACTACTACTACTACTACTACTACTACTACTACTACTACTACTACTACTACTACTACTACTACTACTACTACTACTACTACTACTACTACTACTACTACTACTACTACTACTACTACTACTACTACTACTACTACTACTACTACTACTACTACTACTACTACTACTACTACTACTACTACTACTACTACTACTACTACTACTACTACTACTACTACTACTACTACTACTACTACTACTACTACTACTACTACTACTACTACTACTACTACTACTACTACTACTACTACTACTACTACTACTACTACTACTACTACTACTACTACTACTACTACTACTACTACTACTACTACTACTACTACTACTACTACTACTACTACTACTACTACTACTACTACTACTACTACTACTACTACTTTCCAGGCTGTAACCTTTCTGAGGAAATCCACCAGCAGTTCTGATCTAGTGCAAGATATTGGACATCCAGTGATAAAATCTAAAAGTTTGAGTGTAATAAACAGCATTAAATATACTTGTATATGTGTGTATATATGTATATTTGTATAGATTATATTTCTTGCAACTATATCCACGCTCACAGATTTAGCGTTGTTTTAGAGTGATTATTGACAGTTATTCAATACTAACCTCCATTTTTTTTCATAGTAATTTATTAGTGCAACAATTTTCTGAAGATTACTGAATAATATAATCCTGTTACAATTATTACTAACTCTGCATCTTTGCTTGGTTGGCGTGGAAGTTGTGATGGAAAGTTAACTGAGAAATGCAAGGTATTCGTATCTTAAATGTCCACGTGTTCCGTTCATAAGAAAAATCTGGAGTGCTGAATAATACTGATTTACTATCACTAATGAGACTGTAAAGTGGTAATCCTTAGTGTATTGTTTTACGCCATCCTGTTTTGTTGTAGCCTCTGTGTGCATTATAGATTCGTATGCTTTTTATCTATTTTCGTAGGGTACTTGTGGTTTATTAATATAAACATTTACTACACACATAATTTTTACAAAATACTTCATTACAACATGGCAGGGCAGATTATACTGTTGGAGCAAGAGGTACCCTTTTTTGGCTACAAAGATGGTTGATGTTTTAATCTATTTTCAGTTCTAAATTATTTGTAGCTTAAAAGAGTTGTATGTCTTTTAAATAATAGCATGTAATTAACTTTTCCATATTCAGGTTGTATTCCTCCAAGGCTGCTAGTAGTTAAGTGGCAACGCTGAATGGTCAGTGGTGCTAGTGTTGCTATTTAACTGATGCCACTCTATTCTGCTAAGAAAAACAGTCCTTCAGTTTTTACATTAAAAATTTGATTCACATCGTCTATTTGTTTATCTCATTGGAATACAGTGGCGTTAGTTAGATAGTGCCACTATCGCTAGTGACCATCTAGGCATCCAGCATTACTATGGCTTACGTAACTAAACTTTTAGCAGCCTTTGCGAAAAATAGCCTGACATTTATTTAAAGAGAAAAATTTTTTTAATGGAATTTTACAACACGATTTAATGTTCATACCGTTAAATACATTTTCAAAGTATTTATTGTTGGAATCACAACATTTACACGAAACGATAAAAAAAAGTTATTAAAATGCAAAAAGCAAAATTATTTCAATAAAAAAATTAAAAATTACGCTGACAGTAATCACGTAAGCCTTTTTAGAGACGTCTGGAGATTCTAAGACCTCACAGTTTTATATAGAAGCCTTGAAAGTTTTAATTTTGCAATTAATCTCAATAACAAATGAAAACTAACTTTCTTGAAAAGTAAGATTAAGGATAATATAAGTAACAAAACCCACCCAGAGCTCGATTACAACTAAACCGAATTCTTCTATAAAATATGTAAAATAAGTGCCGTTTTAAAGCATAATTTTTATGATTTTCAGTTGAGTTTCTGCAGGGAAATACGAAAAATTATCGTATGAAATTTCTAGAAATCTGATTAACTTTTTGATAAATAAAATGTTATGTCCATGTTAATGTTAATAGTTATTTGACGACTTAAAAATCCTTTATTTTATAAGATATCTTTTATCTATAAATACAGCAACTGCCAAGGGCTTACTTAATTAATATTCTTCAATCAATGACATTTTTAAAGCACTAACTACCGCTTTGTTTCCTTTTATATTATGACACCTTTTTGCATGGTTTATAATTCAACATTCTTAAGTAAAGAAAATCAGGATTCCTTGTACAAAATTATGGTATAAAAGATATTTTATTTATAGTAAGTAAAATTCGACAGTTTGACACATGATTACAAAACAATTTCGTTAGAATACAAATCTGTTAAAATAATAATATACAGTATAGTGATAGTAGAATGTAGAATAAAACGTTAATAACTTAATAGTAATTTGGTTTTATAAAAAACATTTGATTCGATATGTAATCAAGCAAATTATAATTAATTGAATGTTCTTACGATTATATGTTATACACAACATGCTATGTAACGGTGGCATTTTCCGAGAACCGCGTGTAGAGCGATTTTTACTGATGCGAACCCCGTTAGAATTAACTTTTTAGGGCGAATAGCTTTCAAATGGGAGCCGATTGATAATACGTTCAAAACTATCCCTAAATGGAGTTGGAAAGCTATAGTGCGCCCGCATGAACTCGTGACGTTGCCACATTGTCATTGGAGCTTAGTCGGTAAGCAGTGAGAACTATATCCATGTACGCACGCAAGAGCGTCAGCTACTGCTGGTAACTTGAAGGTTGGATGTAAAAAGGTAAATATTGTCTGCTCCTTATGTTGTCAGTTGTTTGTCCACGTGCTTACTGTCTTTCTCACTCTCATGTTGGACAAAAACATCTTTAAATTTTTATACTTATAAGTAATGTTACCTCAAATTAAAGAGGAAGACCATATCAGTAGGGATTTTTCCGCTCTACACGATAGTATTTTTGCAAAAATAGTCGACCTATCGGTCAAAAATATTGTGGTTAGGTATGTCTTGCTTGCGTTCCCGGGTATTGCAGGATGAATGAAACAAATTCTCAACTCAGAGTGATCTCATTTTAAGTGTCACATACATACGTCTACAGTACCTAAAAAAATTTAATTTAGAGCCCATGCTGCATTCCGCAAATACTGCTAGCAGTTAAGTTACGTAGGTCGTAGTACGCCGCAGGATCGGGTGGCGCTAGTGTCAACATATACTAACTGTAATTGTTGGTTGGTTCAGCATGTAAACAAGCTCCGAAATATCGATGTAGCATTGAAGTAAAAGCATAAATCGAAGTTTGTTGACATGCGGAACACACTGACAGTTAGTACACGTTCACTGTAGCGCTGCCTGATGGCGTTAACACAAGCTACGTAACTTAACTGCTGGCAGCAATTGCAAAAAAAGCCTATGATACATGATGCACTCGTGTTCTACTCTCCGCGCAACACTTAAAAATAGCGCCACCAACGGGAAAAAATTTTCATGCTGACTCAGTAAAGTACATACATTTATAATAGGACCACTTTAAAAAAAAAAAAAAAAGCAAAAAAACTACTGCTCGCTCTATCCTTAATCACAAAAATTAAAAAAACTAACTTAGTAATAAGAGATCCGTTAATGCCATGAAAAATGTATAATGCGTCATGGCCCGTAGGAAGCTATGTTATTCTTGTGAGTTCTTAGCGGGCACTTGGCGGGTACATACCGGGTACTTCCCGGGCACTTGGCGGGTACTTCCCGGGTACTTGACGGGGACTTCCCGGGCACTTGGCGGCAACTTTCCGGGCACTTGGACGGTACTTCCGGGGTACTTGGTGGGCACTTGGTGGGTACTTCCCGGGCACTTGGCGGGCATTTCCTGGGTACTTAGTGGGTACTTCCCGGGTACTTTGCGGGTACTTCCCGGGCAATTTCCGGGTACTTGGTGGGTACTTTGCGGGTACTTCCCGGGCACTTGGCGTGTACTTGGCGGGTACTTCTCGGACACTTGAGTTTTTTTTTTAATTCGTTTTAATTGCTCTCTTATTTCAATTAAATTTATTTTCTGTATGTTGTAAACTATTTTTTATCCTCACTGTGTCAGTTTATATTGATGGTTAAGTTTTAACTGAAGAAAGATGTATATTAACCAAACATTTTATTATTATGACATTTTCAAATTATTATTCAATACTCTGCAAAGTTTATGATTTTTTTAAATAGATGTTCTATAATTTTTGATGAAATAATTAGATAGTATTCAGAGCATTTTTAAACGTATTATTTTGAAGCATGTAAATTTGGATGATAAATAAATGATTTCTATGAGCCATATCAACTGTAATATACGTTGATTATTGCAATTGATAAAAGGACTTGTTTTAAATCATGTTCAGACGGCACACCCGGGAACGCAAGCAAGACATACCTAACAACAATATTTGTGACTGAGAGGTCGACTATTTTTGCAAAAATACTATCGTGTAGAGCGAAAAAATCCCTACTGATATGGTCTTTGACTTTAATTTGAGGTAACATCACTTTTAAGTATAAAAATTTAAAGATGTTTTTGTCTAACATGAGAGTGAGAAAGAAAGTAAGCGCGTGGACAAACAACTGACAACATAAGGAGCAGACAACATTTACCTTTTTACATCCAACCTTCAAGTTACCAGCAGTACCTGACGCTCTTGCGTGCGCACATAGATATAGTTCTCACTGCTTACCGACTAAGCTCCAATGACAATGTGGCAACGTCGTGAGTTCATGCGGGCGCGCTATAGCCTTCCAACCCTATTTAGGGGTAGTTTGGAACGTATTTTTAATCGGCTCCCATTTAAAAGCTATTCGCCCAGAAAAATTAATTCCAACGGGGTTCGCGTCAGAGAAAATCGCTCTACACGCGGTTCTCGGGAAATGACACCGTTACATATGCTGGATATGTGACAATTATTTATACAAGTGAACGCCATTTTTTATGCAGCAAATGCTTTTTGTGATGCCATCTCTGCTGTATCGATTGCTTACATGATAAAACTAGCGGAAGAAAATCCACTAAATTATGTATGAGTGCACTTAAGGAGGTGCGTCACTCTGTGTCTCAAACTTCTGCAAGGATTTCAGGGCCATTAAATGCCGCTGTGGGAGGTCCGGCCTCTTGGTTCTATGCAAATGTAGCTTCGAGCAACAGTAATAGTAATCGTAAATTAATACTGAATAAAGGGAAAGCACTCCCTATAAACAAAGCTAAACGTGTTATTGTAGGCCCTTGTGTGAAAAATACTTTAAAGTTTAGCTTGGCTAGAGACACTTATCTCTCAAGCAAAAAGTAATAGTACATGACATACCTGTTACCTTTAGTAAAGATAAAATTGTTAAAGCTGCTATTAATTAGAATTTGACGGAGTCCACTGTTGCTAACATCGCATTAGGGTACATTTCTTCTGTTGGTAAAAAAAATATAGATCGTGTGTTCTTCAGGTGACTGCTGCACGTGCATTTATCTTCAGGCGTGGCCGCATCTACTTAGGGTGGCTTCAATGCCGTTTCGCAGACTTTATTAGTGTGCTTTAATGCTACAAATTTTAAGGATTTGGGCACATGGCTAATATTTATAATGATGATACTACGTGCGGTTTTCGCGCTGGTCCGCATGAATCTAAACTATGTCACACAAAATCTAAAGTCAAGAATGTTAACTCTTATAGAATTAATCTGACCAATGTATCTCACACGGCATTTGACTCTGCTTTATGTCCAATTTTATGTTCTAAAATTAAACGCAAATCTTGTAGGATTGACTATGACAAATAACATTGGGGTAACTACTAGACGCAACCTTATAATTGGCTATGTTAAAGCCTAATCCTTGAAAGCGCACTTTTGAAGATATACGCAGCGTAATTAATAGTAATAATGGACATGTTTTTGATATTAGTGAATCATTTCTAAAACATAACATCCTCATACACACATTAATATTAATGGATACTCACTGCTTCGAAACAATTGCGATGGAAGAGGTGAAGGTGGTATTGCTGTATATGTACTCAAGCCTGCCAGGTGTAAAATTGTTAGGGCACAGTACTAGAAATGTGCTAACGAAGGTTATAGATGACATTAAACTTGCGATGGATAGACGTTAAGTGACGCTCCTTGTCTCGATTGACTTCTACCGTGAATTTGACCTTCTAAATATATAGCTGCTGATTGAAAAACTGAGTGCGTTTGGTTTTTCTGACTGGGTGTGTGTATGGATCTCATCGTACTTGACCGGCCGTGCTCAGACGGTTCGTTCTCCCGAAGGGCAACTATCGCAGTCACTGTTCCGTGGGTGCGGGATCCTGCAAGGTAGCATTCTCGATCCCCTGCTGTTTTCACTTTTTGTTAATGATCTGCTAGAAGTTTGCATGGGAGTGAGTACGCATCAGTATGCAGATGATTTCTGCGTATACGTGTCTGGTAGTGTTAGAGATGCTCATCTTATTGCTGAACGTGTTAATGGCATTTTTGGCGCTGTCTCTTTATGGCCAATGCGTAACGGGTCGGCAAATAATCGAAGGAAGACAAAGGCAACGTAATTTGGGTCACGTGGTCATCTTAAATCGCTGCAATTTCTTCTCCGGTGCTGTATATGGATGGTGCTCCTATTGAGTTCTCCTCAGAGCTGGTTATACTTAGAGTTACACTTAATGGTAAGTTGAGCTTTAAAGCTTACTGTACATATGTATCAGCCAGATGCTTTGGTAACTTCAGGCGATGTGGTGACTGCTTGCCCAGACGCACACGTCTGCTCCTTGTGAAGTCCCTTACGTTCCTGTATATGGAATACTGTGGGTTTCGCTGGAGACTTTTACTGGAGATAAAGCTTAAGATTGGGTGGTGTAGAAATGCAGCCCTCCGTTTTATTGAATATACCCGAAAATAGGAACATATTTCGCTGATCTGAAGGAAGTATTCTGTCTTCAGCTTCGTTACTTACATAGTGATCTGTTTGACAGCCACTGTTTTCCGCACGGATGCTCCTGTGTATTTGAGAAGTCTCTTAAACTTTAGACCTGCAAGTGCTACTAATTCTACTAGATCTAGTTCTTTTGATCTCACTGTCCCGTGAGCTCACATGGAGACATATAAATGCAGTTTTACTGTTGCTGCTGCTTGGCTATGGAATATGATTCCTACAAGTATTTGCGTGGAGGCTTCCTTGCCTTGCTTCAAGAGACGTCTTTTAGAGTACATCAAGTCCATTGACCCGTGTCTCGAGTAGATTATAACAGACTTCCGTGATGAGTTGGCATAAATTTGAGCTTCACCAGGGATATGTCCAGTGTGGTATATTCAATTATTATATTATAATTTGTTATTTCCCTAGTATTATTTTGATTGCACTTTTATTTTATTTCATTTTACTTTGCTTTTACTTTTTTATTAAATATTTTCTTGTATGAAATCAGTAAAATACTGCTAGAGTTTGACCTATATATATATACATATATATATATATATATATATATATACGTGTTGCATATCCCGGTCTGTGCAGAAATTCTAGTGAGTCAGAGCCTTGCTTTGCTGTTACATACTGTTTGTTTAGAGTATGGTATAACAGTGCTTGATCTCTTCGAAGTTCTCAAAAAACATAATAAAAATCGTTCTCCTTTCTTGTTAAGCCTCTCATACGTAAACTTGTCTGTAAAAAAAGTATTAAATATGTATAATACGCCAACCTAACCTTTGAAAACAAGGAAACAGAGCTGTATTTTAAAAGGCAAGCGAAGTTGACTAAAAATAACCATTTTTACGGGCGTCTCTAAGAGAAACTACGTAATCGAGGTCCTTTAAAATAGAGGTGTTGGACTACTCACAAACATAACCTCAATCATCTCCTTTTTCCACTCTATTTAGAAGATAACAAATAAAAAAGAAATTTTTCTTTTCTGTGCCGTGCTTCGAACAGTAATATGGACACTTACATAATCTTCGAACATTTTTTGTCACAACGTAACCTCTCAAAATTTGAACAACAGTTATATCTCGAGAAGAAAGGTATATAGACCCAATATAAACATTTTTACGGGTTTTCTAAAGAGGAACTACGTTATTGATGCGCACAAATGGAAAGGAGTATGACTATGCACAATCATAACTTAATGTTTCTCGTTTTTTCACTGTATCTTGAAAAGACCAAGTCAAAAAAAATTTTAGGAGCATTAATATGTATGTTGATAAAACCTTTAAAGAATTTGTGTTACTAAATAGTTCTATCCCGTATTATAAGAATAATTGTCACGTGACCAAAATCTATATTCTTATTGATGATTTTGAGACTAGTCGAAATTAGTTATAATTACGGATAAAATTTAATACTAAATTACGAATAATCATAAAAAACGAATTAAATAAGAAATTATAACTTCACTATGGAAAATAGCTATATGGTTATTGTGTTCCTTAACATCAATCAGATAGAGTGGATTATTTTACTTTATTTTATTTTATTTTATGGTAGCCATAATTGAAAAAATTTTTATTTGTCGGATACAATTACTCCAACAAGAATTGATTGTATATATATAATGTCATATCAAATTCACAAATAGTAGTTTTAAATAAAAGGAATTTTTGTATTGTCCTGCGTATTAGGACAAACGTACTTTTTTCGGCGCTGTATGGTGAAAATTTTTGTTTCGTTCTGCATTACATGACCAACAATTCGTACGTATACTAATACATATATCTTAGCATACATAGAAGTATTTAGTATGAGCGAATCACGTGTAACATAAGTAGTATATTGAAGTATTTGTAATTTATGCACGTGCGGGCTCAAATACGTAATAAGAATAAAAATTTTACTATTTAAATATGTGTACTCCAATTTTCTTAGTTCCTGTTATGCCGAGTTAAATAACATTTAGGTTGGAAGTTTCACTTCTGCTGGAGGTCCCCAGACCCACACTTTGTTATCCTGATTTTCTTTGATTTGAAAATAATTTTTTTTTTATTTTAGTACATTGCATGTTACATACTGTAAAGGACCATTGTTATTATAAAAAAAATTTTTAAATTTATTTTATCGTTAAGCTGTATAATTTTTTTTAGATTTTCTAGAACAATGAAAATATCCGGCATTATAGGATCAATGAGCTATTTCTTAGTAGCTTTTCAGAGACCGTTAGAAAATGAGGTAGAAAAGGTATTTTGTAAACGTCTCTATATCGTATAGAAAATGAGTTTCTATCGCTGCTATAATTGTTAGCTTTATGTAAGTTACTTATATGTCACAGTTTTATACCTGACAAGACTTTTTGTACGTAACAAGGTAAATATAACTGCTTTGAAGATAACTATGTATGGTATCCAAACATAAGGAAGTGATTTATTTCGATACTGCAATTTCTTACCTTTGTCACCTGTATCGTTTTGTCACCGATTCCACATGCTACATATGGATCTCTGCATGCTTGAACGAGAAAGTATGTTCAAACAAGATGCAAAGTGGAGAAACTGATGGACATTTGGACAAAATGTGGCTATCAATCAAGTGGGGCACAAAATCATTTTACGCTCCAGAAAAATGTGGATCTATTGTTATAAATAAGTGCTTGAGCCACGTAGAACAATTTTCGTTTGAGACGAGGGTAAACTACATTTATCCTAGGAACACAGTTCACACAATTAAAAATATCAATATTAGTACTTTTTTCAGAATCCATCTTCTTGTTCAAAATAAAGAATTAATTCTGAACCAAAGAAATAATTTTCAAGCTAGCATATTGCACCTTGCTAAAAACAAAAAAAAATTTATAAATTTGATGTAATATTAAGTTCCGTCGTATTAACACACTTTTTGAGCAAAAAATTTTTAATTTGCCATTGAAATCAAGCTGAGAAAGAAGGAAACATAAATGGAAACACACATATTTAGTATGCAATCTATAAAGTTTAATAACTTTTTATTTTAAGATATGGATTCCTAAAACATTTCTGTCACATTCCTTTCTGATAGTGGACTGCAAAGAGTGTTTGTGATGCATAAAAAACTCTGAACTGTGCCCTCAAATACCATGGGCTGAAAAAAATAGGAGTTCGTTTTATAGACCTGACAGTAGCGAAAAATTAAAGATCTCAAAAAAAAGGACATGCCATGGCAAGCTAGAAGAGGTCCTTTCCAGTAATAATAAACATCCAAAGAAAAGTATAAACACAATGAAAACGGTTCTAGTAAAGGTAGCTGACGGAAAAACCTTTCCCAAAGTACTCTACACAATGAAGGCTAGTTTTAACCCTGACGAAATAGAAGATGTGCAGAATGTTGTAGCCACCACATAATGATATCTGGTTTTAAAAGCCAAAGGAGTTAAGGATGTCGTAAGACTTACTTCACACGTCAAAAACTCAGTAGTTGGCAAAGAAATAATGGTTACTACTTAACAAAAAATCAAGTTAGAAATCCAGAGTTTGGATAGCATGTTTAAAAAAGGAAAAATAAGGGAATCTGTTGAAAAAGCAAACAGTAAAGGACAGAGAATGGCATTAGTAACCATTGACAAAACGGCTGCAAAGTAAGTAGAACACGCAGACAGAGTCAAAGTTAGATTCGTCTCTTGCCGTGTTAAAAGAAAACTTACTGTAACAAGGTGTTTATACCGTGCCTGGAGTACATACACTTGAATACTACGGCTACAAAAAAAAAGATCGATCAAAGCTGCTTTTTCGATAAGAAAGCTCAAACGGTAATTACTTTGTAAGAACAGGAATACAAAACACAAAGTTGTCAGAGAAAACTGCTCAATATTTGTACAAGTATTAGAAAAAGCCAGAAAAAAGGTTTAAGCAGACCCACACTGCTCTAAGGACGTACACTTATCAGCTGGGATAAGGATTTAATGAAGAATATAGAAAAGTTGTAGGCGAAAATACATTTTCTAATTTAAAAAAAAAGCTTCATTCTTGGATATTTTCTCGAAAAATCAAAGAACAGGCTAAAAAAAAAGTAAGAACTAAAAAACATGTTAAAGTAAATATATTAATGCCATGATACCTAAGCAATTATTTGAAATTCATTCTATTTGTTATACTAAATCAACATAACCTTGATACACGCATAAAATAACAATATGTTACCGTGTTTGATGAATCACTGTACATCATTTTAATAAAAATAAACGTATAAATTATTCTTTTGGATTCTAAAATAAATCCCAAACTACTGTAAAATCAAAATTTATATTTTTTAAATGTTTTATAGCCTCAAAATTAATTAAAACTTATTTAGAAAAAAAAGAGTAAAATGGCTAAAGTGGGTACGCATATTTACCTCGTAATATAACCTCATTAGGCTAAAAAAAAGAACATCAGTCAATTCTTTAAACATTAAACTTTAGGTTTTATTACTGAGAAAGATTGATCAATTAATTACTTGATTTACATCAAAAAATTAAGTTTTGAGTACACATACATAAGTGTAAGTTCACGTGTCTTACAAACGCTTAACCTAAAACAGTCGTTTAAAAATAGGTGTTACTAATAAATCCAGATTAATGGAAATACAGATATGAATATTGACTACTATAGTAATAGAACTAATTTTGATAAGACTGCCATATCTTGATAATTACTTCCTCTTTAACTTAACAATCTCACAATCTTAACGTAACCTTATTAAGCTCAATGTAAGAAATCCAATTTCTCTGAAAATAACGAGGACTTTTTGTAAGAAATTCGTACAGGAAAGTATTAAAAGTATAAGTTTTTGCGTTATTCGGTTTTATAATCATGAAACATTCTTGAAATTTCTTTTCCAATAGTTAAAAATTCGAAATATGAATTAGACGTAAAATATTTGTATGAATGTAATGAATTATAATATTGCAGCATATTAACTTTGTGCGACGTAAATGTTTTAAGAATCTATATTTTAATATAGAGTCGTTAAATTTTATGGATTGCATGCTAAATATGTGTGTTTCAATGTGTGCTTCTTTCTTTCTCAGCTTGAGTTCGTATTTATCTTATTACATCTGCGATAGTTTCAAAAAAAATCCAAAGAAAATATATTTCTTAGTACTAAAAAAGTACTAATAATTAATAGATTTAAAAAATCTAAAAACCCAGGTTTTTAGATGTCCTAAAAATAAGAAATAACCCTACGAAGCTGAGAAACGGACCACTCAAAACGTGGGGGTGTATATCATTTAAAGGATTATGAATGGGATATATTTACATGACATGTACAGATCGTTATTTTTTTATTTTTAGAACATTTAAAAACGTAAATTTTTAGATTTTTCAAATCTATTAATTATTTTATTATTTTTATCTTTGTTGTTTGTCTGTTTGACGATAATTTGAACGAAAACGTCCAAAAGATTTTTTTTCGATTCGACTGAACACATAAAATGAAATACATAAATTAACGTTATTTACATAGAAATTCATTTACTTACAATCTTTTCCTAGATCATATTAATAACCAAAATTATGATTCAACCCTATTGCGCACGTAATAACGTTCAAATCAGAAAATGGTACGGCGTATTATACTTGTAAATATACAATAATCCCTTAAGTAATATACGCTCCCACTTTTAAGTTTCCACTCTCTCAGCCCCGTACAGGTACCATTTACTTTTGTACAGCAAGCTGTAGATGTGGCTATATACATATATAGTTGAGTCACGTGTCATTCGTATATGTTCATTCCTGTTTTCATCGGGTTTGAAGCTACCTCAATAAGGGAACTGCCTCAAAAGTCTCACTCCATACAAATGTTATCAAAATCAGTCTAGCCGTTTTTAGAGTTGTAAATTGCATTGTCATCGGGTTTGAAACTACCCTGAAAATTTCAGCCTGCTAGCTTATCGGGAAGTGCCTCAAAATTAAGTAGCGAAAATTCAACCGGAACGACAAACAAACAAACAAACAAGAAAAGTGAGTGTATAAAAACGTGGGAAAAATTCACAAAAGTTACAAGATCAAAGTATAAATAAGCGGACTTGAGAATAAAAAGTGCCACTACTCAATAAAATGTATTTATTAGTCATTTACTATTCTATTAACAGATTTGGCTTCAAATAAGATGAAAATTAATGATTTCTCAAATTTTGTCGAGTCAATAAAAACTTTTATCTAACAATTTTTTACAGTCTCGGATATTTTCTAGTTAGAATAAGTATTTTAAATATGAATATTATTTGTATCCATGAAACTGTGTAGCCATAAAGTTGTCCTGCGGGGTACAATTAATTTTACTATTTTTAATACTTGCATAGACTGTAGGAATGGAATAATAATTGACTACTTAAATGTTTATGTAATTTCAATAATACTTACAATTTTAATAGTAATAGCATAAGCGAGAGCTGATTATAAGATTAAATTTAATAAATTATAATCCATATACCAAAACTAACATCACGCTAGTAGTGTGTTATTTTATAAAACTTACATAGTATAACAACGTTGTGCTGTATTGTTAAATCTAGGTATTTTGTACTAAAAAATTTATTCATCTACTTTGTCATTATGAAAAAAATTCATTTGAACCTTTTATATCTTCCATTGAAAATATATTAAATATTTATATTGATAAGCGTGTGAATTAAATTGTGAGTAAGCGTGCCTTTTAAGCGCTTAACCTAAAATAGTTATTTAAATCTAACTGTTACTAAAGAATCCAGAAAAACCGCATATACAGGTATAACTATTGAATGTCATAGTAATAAAATTAATTTTGATAATACTGTCAGATCTCAAAAGTTACTTACTTTTTCATTTCAAAATCTCACAACCGAGCATAGTCTTATCAAGCTTAATGTAAGGAATCCGAGTCCTCTGAATATATTAAACCTTTTTTTTTAAAAGTGTTTATGTAATCGAAAGCATGTGAAGTGTAAATATGTCTGTTTGATATATGTAATAGATACACTTTCTATGGAGAAATTTATTATCAAGCTTAGTGTAGCAATGCTAAATTTGTATAGTAAAATTTTACATGTGTACAATAGCTGATTGACCATAAAGCAGTTTAATGATTTGATCTCCGAAAAACAAAATTAATGGCTTTTTATTAATTTTTTCACTATTAATTATCTACTTATCAACCGTTTTTTTATACATACATTTTATCATAACTCTTTATATCACTCGTTTAATCTAATTCGTTGACATCACTTTCACTATTGTTGTAGATACAGCTCTCTTCTTTGGTGCATACATAGGTATTGTTCAATACACATTTTTTAATCGTAAGGCAATAGATGTTTAAATATATAATGGAATATTCTGTGTAGAATAATTTTCCAGTATTTAATAGTACCAGAATAACACTGAAAATATATACAGCTAAAAAAGTGCATGTATAGATTTATAATTTACCTGTTTCTTAAATATCTCCGTGTATGTATACGTCTTATCTTTTCAGAATAGTTTGCTCGTTAATCTATCGATGCTGTTTATGGATCAGAAATTTATACAGCTCTAATAAAATTATCCATTAGCATAATTTTTTTGCTGTTTGTCTTGTGTGCTCTGTCATGTTTTTTTTTCATGAAGTCAGTGCCAAGATTTATTATTGTCCTCTGAAACGTAAATCATCAGTAATAAAAAGGACCCTGATATCTTAATTCCATATTCGGGTAATTTTTTAAGAAGAATTTTTTCTTTGCATTGTATTTTTACTGCATGGAAAAATGGTTAAAATGAGTCCTCATCGTTGTAATTAAGTTGTGCGACTAAAGCTTTGCAAGCACTTTTATGAGCAGGATCTCCATCAAAAATAAGACTAACGACAGTTATTTTATTTTCTTGTATTTCAGTGAACAAATCTATAATCAGGATTGACTTTTCCATTCCATTTAGTGAGTTTATAAGATAGTGTGCTACGGGGATTTTAAAATGGCCATTGGTGTTAACGAGCATAGAAACTAAAACTTTACTGGCAATTTCTTGTTTTCCAATTTTATTGAACTCTTGTAATTGATCTCCAAGATCAACAAAACGTTTCCACGAATGCGTTACTCTATCCGACTCTCTTCCAACACCATATGTAAGTCTGATTCGTTTTGTTGACTGCGTTTCCATGTGCTGCAGTTTTCTACCATATTTCATTTCGTTGTGCAATTTTTTCATCATAGATACATCATGATAAAATCTTATCCATTTGAACTACAAGTATTGCTTGTAAAATATTTGTTTCAAAGATATAATTATCAGCTCTTACGATTGTTTAATATCTCAGCATTATAGTGGGTAGTAGGTACACTCACATCATTTACTATTATATCTATATTATTTGTAAATAGTAGTAGGTAATCTAGAAGTCTTTTGTCCCTTTGTATAACTGCAAGATACTTCATCGTTTAATACTACAGAATTTTGTTGTGTTGATTCATGAAAAACAACCGTGTGTTGTTTGTACTGAAAGTCCAGGTCCAGACGTAGTATTACAATTTGGTACCGCATCCGCAAGTAATCTAGTTCGCTGTTTCTTTGAACCTGTGAAAAAAAATCATTTTTAAAGAATGATTACTACATACGTATGTAGTATTACAATTTACATCTTTTGTTAATTGAAGAGTAAATATCCATTTTTTTTATATCTTCCTATGTTATATAGATATTTGTGTGGAGCATTCTACATATCCCCCCACAGACCCTCCACAGATCCTCCACAGGCCCCCCTTTTACCATTTTTCATTCATAATGTCATGTGTACTTGTTAAATGATGAAACATTTATGAGTGACTTTCAACTTATTATCATAAATATTGTCGATATATCTATAAAAAACCTCCAGTAATGTCAATAAATTATGTTAAAATCTCCTTTCAAACAATATTTTCTATTTCTGTATTTTTTGCCTTTCTTCTTGAATAAATAAATTATTTTTATCTTTGCATCTTGATAAAGCCACATATAATTTACCATAAGAAAATAAAGGTTTTTTTAAATACAAACCTACATTATCGAAACTTTGACCTTGAGATTTGTTTATTGTCATAGCAGATGCCACAACGATTAAAAATTGTTTACGATACAAAATAAACGGTAAGGAGTTTCCTGTGTCTAAAGTAATTCTTGGAATAAGGACTCTATTTCCAAGTTTTTCTCCAGTTGTTATGTTTCCTTCTATAATATACTGTAATAATTTTGTGATTCGTAAACGTGTTCCATTACAGAGTCCATCTGATACACTTAAATTTCTCAGTATCATCACTATTGTACCAAATTTTAGATTTAGTTCATGAGGTGGTAATCCTTCACGAATATTGTTCAATATTTCCACCGCAAAACTTGAATAAACATTATTGTCTGATTTGTCAACCCCTTTATAACTTGCGTTATCTATACTATAGTAAGTTTTAATTTCTCCAATTAATTTTTTAAGGATTTTATTATTCAACTAAGAGGTGTTATTGGTATGCGATGTAAGTAAAATACTATTCATCAAACAATTTTAGATATTAAATAATATTTGAGAACTTTCATCATTTAATATCCAATTTTTAGAAATGTTAAAAGTTTTCATTTCCCCTTCCCCAATTTTTAATAATAATTTTGAAAATCCTTTATCGTTAAAACAAATATTGACTTCTAATTTTTAAGTTTGGAATGAGTTCCATAGAAATAAAGATTTAATATTTTGTTAAAGTATAATTTTTTTAATACCGTTTTTTATCACTGGGAGGATTTGACTAAAATCACCTCCTAAAATAATTCACATACTTCCAAAACATTTTTCAGTATTACATAAATCTCTTAACGTTCTGTCTACAATTTCCAGTGCTCTTTTTGAAATCATGAAAGCCTTATCCCAAATAATTAAATCAACTTCTTTTAATTCTTTTATATCTGACTCAAATTCTAAAAATGCACTCTCTATATTATTAAGATCTCAAGCACGTATAAAAATTCTATGACTGGTTATCACCTTTGGGAGCAAAATTAATGCTATGCCTGTCCATGCTATTGTCATGATTTTTTTATTTTGAGAAATAAAAAAATAAATTAACGTTTCTCTACTGAAACTTATTTCATTTTCTATATCTTCTTTTTTACTCTTTACTTTTTTTAGTGTAGGTTAATTAAAGTATCTACATTATTTATTTTCCAAATCGAAAATTTGGTTAATATGTAAAAGAGCTAATTTATGTTTATTATTAGGCAAACCCTTGGTAAAACATTCTTTGTATGTATTCCATATTCCATCACCTTGAACGTTTTATGAAATTAAAAACCAAGCAAAAAATTGTCTTAATTGATATGAAAATATAATAGCAATTGCTTCTTTAAAAATATCATCGACTTTTTTATCATTGTCTATTAAGCTCATTGCAATTGCAGTATCTTTAACAGTTTTATAAGTTATTCCTTTGTATATTCTAATATCTTTGAACGATGTCGAACCAGTTACTTTATTTAATAGAAGTTTTAAAGAAATCTTTAATGTTTTTTTGGAGATACAATGTTTAATCGACCAATTGCAATATTTTTTATCATATTTTTTCTTTAAGATTAATTTTTAGTTTAAGATTACTATTTGAGCTTTCATATGTTTGAATATCGTTGTTTAAGAAATTCACTATAATGTGAACATGTTATGAATCTACGAAGCTTTTAATTTCAATACTTGTAACATAAGTCCCATTTTTTGACAGTATGTTAATATATTTATCACTACTTTTCACATTTTAATAATAATCGTTTCGTCCTCTAAACTCACAATAACTTTGCCACTTATTTACAACATTAATAATTACTAAAGAACGAGCTCTTACGTGGAAATCTTCGTCACTTTACAGGAAATAAGAAAAAAATCTGAATAGACAATTTCCGTTTATTTTTACGCTAACTTTGATATTTTTTATATTGTTTATTTAAAAAAAATTTAAAAATATTTAGTTTGATTGTCAAATACAAACCTACATT
>NW_019384229.1:1096960-1110721 GCF_000648655.2 Copidosoma floridanum | reverse complement strand
ATATTTTTCCTTTAAGATTAATTTTTAGTTTAAGATTACTATTTGAGCTTTCATATGTTTGAATATCGTTGTTTAAGAAATTCACTATAATGTGAACATGTTATGAATCTACGAAGCTTTTAATTTCAATACTTGTAACATAAGTCCCATTTTTTGACAGTATGTTAATATATTTATCACTACTTTTCACATTTTAATAATAATCGTTTCGTCCTCTAAACTCACAATAACTTTGCCACTTATTTACAACATTAATAATTACTAAAGAACGAGCTCTTACGTGGAAATCTTCGTCACTTTACAGGAAATAAGAAAAAAATCTGAATAGACAATTTCCGTTTATTTTTACGCTAACTTTGATATTTTTTATATTGTTTATTTAAAAAAAATTTAAAAATAATAGGTTTCCAAACATAATTCTAATTTTTTGATGTAGAGGGTTAAAGGATTGGCCGCTCTTGACCCTATCGTAAAGAAATTTCACAAAAAATTGTAAGTTGATGAAGTTGGTGAGGGAAGAAGGGGGGGGGGGGGTAAAAGAGTCAGTAACCCACATTTAGCCTATGATGAAGTATCTTTACAATACATTTTAAGTTTTTGTATGGGGGCTGTGGAGATCCATTAAATTCGCGGAATGGCCGTAAAGGGAGGGGGGCGGTACTGGGTGTTTGGAGGTTCACACATTTTTTGGGTCGGATTCATATAGAAATAAAAATAATTTTTTCTTGTTTTGCAAGGGAGCTGTGGGGGATCATAGGGGTGTGGGGGGGATGTGTAGACAGACTTACCGAAAAATCAATATAAAATAGGATTATATATATATATATATACACGAAGTTTGAACTCTTTTCCACCCATATGAAGTGAATTTATTTATATTGGTAAGTAAAAAGAAAAACGAAAAGAAATAGCAACAAAAACGCTTGAAAGTTAAATGATTTAAAAGCTATCTTATGTATTTATGTTAATGTTCACTGCTAAATTTTATCACATTATGTGTAGTAAACAGTCAATGTACATTGTGTCCATGAAAAAATTCAATAATTCAAGCACTAGCAAGTAATTTATCTTATTACCTTTATGAACATTCTTAACTTCCAATATTTTTGATTTTTTTCTCTCTGACAACTAAAAACTATGTTCAAAAATTTTAATCGTAACGTGTTAGTGTCCTAAGTCGTATTGAGAGTTGAATTAATTTGGCACAAAATCATTTTCTAAATCAGCAAATCAATGAGATAATTGCAAACATATTGCAGTTGAACTTTTTCTATCAGATAAGGTTTTTTCTACACGAATCATGAAGGCAATATTGCTTTTATTGGGCAATGTTAAAACATGCAACTTTAAATTAGGTATTTCTTTCAGCAGTCTGTTAAGTTTCAAATTAACTGAGGTGTCATTCCCTCTTCGAAATGACATTATTAATGGTTGATATTGATTTATGCTCCGTAGCGAAGGTTTGAGCCATACGTTTTGATCAGACTTTTCCTTTTTAATAGTATGATAATCATACTTGTCCCCAGAAGTGGTTTACATAACATTTTTTTCTTTATTATCTATATCTTCACATCTTTCATGTAAATTCCAATGACTAAAAAAGTTATTGAACCCTGCACTACTGATAACTCTAAATAACGTCGATTCCCATTTGTGTTACCATAAACTATAAATTCGCGATGCTGCTAAGTAGTTTTCTCTAAAATTTATTGTTACAACATTAAGGCTTCTGATTATTGAATTCCAGAATAGCGAAAACGTAAATATAATGTCTTTTTATTTTAAGTTTCAAAATATAATTGATAAATTGGGCAGTTTTGAGATTGACAATCATTAATTTTGTTTTACCTGATTAATTATTTCAAGAAGTTGCTGTCTTTAATTTGGCAGATGATGTAATAACATAATAATCATAATTTTGTATTATTTTGTCAGCTCAACGATGGGTAATTGTTCTTCCTAAATTTCGAAAGATTCTCTTTCTTTTTGTATTAGTACTACTCTTCCTTTTTTTCTGAGGTTGGTCAACATTTTTTTTTCTAATTATTACGTTCTCACAATCTTGCGTTCATTTCAAATAAATAAATAAGAATGTTTTATATCATACGTAGATGTTGTGTATTTACTATGACTTGAAAAAATGTTTATTTATTAGTTTATAAATTTTATTTAAACAAATAACGTTTTTTGAAGTTTTTTTTTAAAATTAAATTAGTTTAGTTGAATTTTTCTTACACACAATTGCATACTCGCACTCACGCACGCTCCTCACGCCAACCCCCTTTACTCTAACTTAGAAGAGTTTTTTAATTAAATAAAATAAAAATGCATGTTAATTAAAAATTTTAGATGTCTAAAATCAATGATTTTAGATTAGTAACCTTAAAAAAGTGTGTTACGTAAGAGAATTTTACATTTTATCTCGCCAACCCCACTGCGATACACCACATTACCGAAGCACATATGCAAAAAAAAACACTTTAAAATGCTAATCCTACATTTTACACGTAGTTCTTCTCCAAAAAAAAATACTTTTCTTGAGAATCTAACTAGCAATTTTCTGCACACTAGCTGAATATCTTATCAACTCTGCTACGCTTGACCCCTATTAAAGATTAGTCGCTTTTCTCTTGTTTTAGTGTGGTTCGTAACTTATCTCTAATTTTAATTTTCATTCAGTGTTAATTAATACACTATGTTGGATTATACATTATAATCAAATCATGTACGAACAATTGACGGTAACAACAAATTTAGTTTCTTATTATTTTAGTTTTCAGAGTATAAATGTTTAAACAATAGAATATAATTTAATATAAATACCATAATACGATTTGTATATTCAAATTTTTCATATGAATATCGTTGTTTAAGAAATTCACTATAATGTGAACATGTTATGAATCTACGAAGCTTTTAATTTCAATACTTGTAACATAAGTCCCATTTTTTGACAGTATGTTAATATATTTATCACTACTTTTCACATTTTAATAATAATCGTTTCGTCCTCTAAACTCACAATAACTTTNGGCTGTATGTTGGCAGGATTTCGTAGGCACTTGTGTGGCAGTAGTTGGGCGAAACTATGGCGGTGCTTTAGCTGCACTTGAACGAAGTACTTTTACAGAAGTGCCGATTTGGTACCGCTGCTCTAATGCTACGTTAGTAAAATTGCTCAAGTGCAGTTAATATTAACTTTTACGAAATATCAAAAATTATGTAGGCATGTATTCGAATTTTGAAGTAAAATACATTTATTTATTTTTAATTTCTTTCCACACAACACTTTTAGTTTCCGAATTCTCCCTGTCAACTGAAATGAATACATTTTTAAAATTGTTTTAACATGATGAAAATACGTATAATTTGTCACAAGAAAATACTGATTTTCTTAAGTATAAACCAACATCATCAACTTTGACCTTGAGATTCATTAATAGTCATAGAAAATGCCGCAACAAATGAGAATTGCTTAAGACAAAAAATAAAAGGTAGTGAAGAGGTATTCCTAGTGATTAAAGTTATCCTTGAGAAAAAAACTTCGTGTCCAATTTTTTGTCGTTACTATTTCTCCTACGTAGTATTTTAATGATTTAGTAATTGTTTATCAAGTACCATTACTCAAACCGTCTCATATACTCGAATTTCCGATTAGCATTACTCTTGCATTTATTTTTCATTTAAGTTCGAGAAGTAGTGTACCTTCACGGATACTATTTAACATATCTATTGAAAAGTTGATATAATAGTTAGTAACTACCCTATGTTGCGTTATCTTGTACTAGGTTTGAGTTTTTCTAGTTAACTTTTAAAGATTTCTATTATTTAAGAAACTGATATACTTATTATGTGATGTAACTTAACACTATGAACCAAACAACTATTAAAATTAACAAATTGTTATGAAAACAATAACTAAATAGCTTATTAAATAAGAATAATTTCATTACGGTTTTTTATCAATAAAAATTTGTCACTGAAATCTCCTCCTACAATAAATAATTTATTTTTTAATTATATTTCTTTAATTTCTGATAACTATTTTTAAAACTTGTTTTTTAATTATTGTCGCTGCATCCTACGTAATCAAAATATTTTTTTGTAATTTTTTTGTAACGTGATTCAACCATTTCTTTACTAAAAGATATTTCTCTATCCTTGAGATTTTGTGTATCTTCAATTCGGCATAAGACGATTTAGAGAAACACTTACATGATTTATCATTTAATTTCAAAATTTAGGTGATATTCAAAAAAGCGCGATCATCTCTATTATCAACTTATTTTTGTAATTTTTTTTATACTTATTTTATATTTTATTACCTTACGTATTTTCTAGAATAAAAAACTATGTACAAAATTGTTTTAATGAATTAGAAAACCTAAAAGGAATTGCTTCTTCGAGTATTATTGTTTTATCAGTTCTCAGTTACTCAAGTTGTATCATTTCTAGAATCATGATCGATTGAACCCATTATGATTACAGTATCTTAAAACGTTTGGTATTTAATTGCTACACATAGTTTAATGTCTTTGAAAAATGTTGTACCATTTTCTGTATTTCAAATGAGTCTTTTGTCTTTTTCCCCAGATCGTTAGTTAGTTTTTAAAAACGTTATATTATAGAAAGTCTATATACTTTATTGAGTTTGAAAAATAATCATGTTTAATTAATTACATTCAAGCTGTTAGTTGGTTTGATAATTTTATACTACTTTTAAAATTATTTTGATCAAATATGAGTTTTTATTTGTTTCTAAGATGGACAACTTAATTTATAACTATACAACTTCTAGCATAAATTAAAAACTCTTGTAGTCTACTAGCTACTTTTATTAGACCTACGTATCAACCATCAATATGACAACTTTTTTCTTAAATTTTTCTGTTTCTATGTCTTTTAATATTCAAGTTCTAATTAATGCTCTGTTACTACCTCTAAACCCGTGTGTAGAGCCGCTTATTTTGTATAAAAATCCGTTGGCAGAATAATTATTTCACGGTTGTTTAACAAGTAAATAATTTAAGGTACTGCTAATGAATTTAAGGTACTGCTAAATTATGGCGTGTACTTGAGTGGTACTTAAACAGCGGTACTATGGCGGTACTTAGAACGTGAAAGCTTCGAAGGCACTAAAGCAGTCGTTCTTTCTTGGGACTTAGGCGGCACTTTGGTAGCAGCACTTGGGCAGCACTTTAGAGGCACTAAAGGAGGAGTACGTAAATGGCACTTAAGCAGCGGTTCTTTGGCGGTATTTGTGTAACATGGCTTTGTCGGTAGTTTGTCGGCACTTGGGTGGTACGTCGACGGGATTTGGGTGGCAGGACTTCAGTGGCACTTGGGCGGCTCTTCGGTGGTACTTGTATCTCGTGACTTTGGCGCTGGATTGTTGGAACTTGGGCAGTACTGGGGCGGCACTTGAGTTGTAGATCGATGGGACTTAAGTGGTGTTTATGTGGTGGAACTTTTTTGGTACTTAAATGGCAATGAAGCATCGGTACTTCAACGGCTCTTTGGCGGTACTTGAGCAGGATTTTGGCAGCACTTTGGTGGCATTAAGCAATAGTTCTTCAGCGGTTTTTATACGGTAATTCAGCAGTGGTACTTGAGTGGTATTTAAACAGTGGCACTCAAGAGGCGGCTCTTGGATGGTACTATGGCGGAACTTGTGCAGTGATACTTTAGCGGCACTTGGGAGCACTTAAGGGGCAGCACTTGGGCGATACTTCAGCAGCACTTAGATGGTACTTAGGTGGCGTTTTGGAAGTACTTGGGTGGGAAGTAGGTAGTGGTACTTTGGCGGCACTTAAGTGGCGGCACTCAGGTGGTACTCTGCTGGATCGTACTTGGATCGTACTTGGGTGGTACTTTGGTGGCACTCGTGCAGCAGTGTTTCAGTGGCACTTAGGTGGTACTTAGGCGCTACTTACGCAGTGGTACTCGGTGGCACTCAAGTGGTAATTTGGTGGCCCTTAAGCAGCGGTAATTTGGCGGCTCTTTGGCTATACTATGGCTGGATTTCGGCAGCACTTGGACGGCACTTAAGTATTGGCATTTTGGCGGTACTTTAGCAGCACTCAGGCGGTACGTAGGCAGCACTGGAGCCGCACTTCGACGGGACTTAAGCGTTACTTGTGTTGTAATACTTGTGTGGCATTTAGGTGGTACTTTGCTGGTAATTAGGTGGTACTTAAGTAAATACAGTTTAGTGACTCTTGAGCAGCACTAAAGTGGCATTACCTTTGTGGTCCTTGATTGACACATGAGCAGCGATATTATGGTGGTACTTAGGTGGCACATCAGTGGTTCTTAAGTGGCACATAAGCGGTGCTTTGTCGGGACTTTGGCTGCACGTGTGTGGCAGGACTTTGGCAGCACGTCAGTGGTACTTAAGTAGCGGCACTTTAGTGGCAGTTGAACAGAGGTAATGTGGCTGCACTTTGGCTGTATGTTGGCAGGATTTCGTAGGCACTTGTGTGGCAGTAGTTGGGCGAAACTATGGCGGTGCTTTAGCTGCACTTGAACGAAGTACTTTTACAGAAGTGCCGATTTGGTACCGCTGCTCTAATGCTACGTTAGTAAAATTGCTCAAGTGCAGTTAAAGTACCACCTGAGTGCTGTCTTAGCACCTCCCAAGTGCCACTGCTTAAGTGCAGCCGAAGTTTCGCTGCTCAAGTGTCCCTATTGAGCTGCCAAAGTATCGCTCATTGAATACCGTCCAAATGCCGCCTAAGTGCCGCCAGAGTACCGCTTGCTAAATATTTGCCCAAGCGCCGCCGAATTGCTGCCAAAGTACCGCTCAAGTGCAACCAAAGTACCGCCCTTTAGTGCTATAAAGGAACTGCACAAGTGCCGCCCAAGTACTGCTGCGTAAGTGCCGCCAAAGTACCACCCAAATACCACCCTAGTGCCACCAAAGTATCACACGAGTGCTACCCAAGTTCTGCCTTGTGAGTGCTGCCCAAGTGTCGCTAAAGTACCGCTGCACAATTGCCACCAAAGTACCGCCCAAATACTGCCCAAGACTTAGCGAAATACTCCCTAAGTGCCGCCACTTAAGTGCTGCCTAAGTGCCACCCAAGTACTGCCAAAGTACCGCTAACTAAAGCCGACCAAGTGCTATCAAAGTTTCACTAAAGCACCACCAAAATACCGCTGCTTAAGTGCTGCTCAAGTACTGCTCAAGTGCCACCAAAGTATCGCTGCTTTAGTGCCAACAAAGTACCGCCATAGTGCTGTTCGAGTACCGCTGCACAAGAACCGCCCACGTACCGCCGAAGTACCACACAAGTGCCGATGCTTAAGTGCCACCCAATTACCAAAAAAGTACTACTACTCAAGCACCGCCTAAGTCTCATCAATGTACCGCTCAAGTGCCACCCAAGTACTGCCCAAGTTCCGACGATCTAGCGGCAGTCACGTGACACAAGTACCGCCGAAGCGCCGCCCAAGTACCTGTCTATCTTGAAAATTGCTAATATTAAAGGACTTAAATCAACTGCACATGGGGCCTTACAATTTTGAGTCCATACCGTTCTTTCTACATTTAGTTTCTTTGTTAAATGTATTTGTTGCACTCATGAATCATGTAATCTGCTGTTTCTGGACCATAACCACATTGACCCAAGTTTAAGTCATTAATGTTTAATCCATACAAGGAACTTCGAAGTAAGTTGCGATTACTTCTTAGTCCATTTATACATATAACAGTTTTTTAGGAAGTTTATATTCTAACCAAGAATTATCACAGAACCTATAGTAGTTATAAAAATAAGGTGTTGCTTTGTTTTCGTATCTTGTAATACTAGTTATTTTTGCTTTTAAAAGGAGGGTATCTGGACGTTAGCCGAAGAGCCAAATGTGGCTGCCTCCTTGGCTAATTGATCGGCTTTTTCAAAAATTCCAAAAATCTCACCTGGTACAGAATCTAGTACATTATAACTTCACCATGGGGAACCATCACCACCGTCATCAGTGGTCAACTGCGAGGTCAAGGTCACCAGCTGAGTTAGCTGCTGAAGAAGAGAGTACGATGGTAAACCCCGAGGTAAAGTAGCGTGTAGTATCGTCGCGAGAAGTAGTGCGTGGGAGCGTGTGTGTGTGTGTTTCGGCCGCGTGAAGCCAGGGCGAGCTGCGAAAGCCGGCCCCTAGGATCATGCATCGAAGAGATCGTTAGAGCAACAGTGGGTGAGAGAGAAGCGTGATTGTCGGAATTCATGCTGTGGCGTAGCGCCAGATCGCGACGAGATTTTTTGGGCCTAGATCCCCGCGTAAGTGTAATGACGAATAAAGTGAACTTAATTATCCAAAAAAATCCGCATTTCGTGTCGTTATTTGTAGGCCGTTGCCTGATTTCGTTTTTTTTTATGTCGTAGGACTTGTTTCTCCCTAGGAGAGTAGCTTTCTTCCAAACGGGCTATCCCCAGCTGGACTTCCTCTAGGTGGGAGTTTCCTGGAGCCGAACTAAGTTTAGCCGAGCCACGAGTGTCGTGAAGTGGTGGTATTTGCGAGCCAGATATAAGCGAGCCATTGGCGTCGTTTTCAGTGCAGACATCGGTGATAATTTTAGTGTCTTTGAGCGTTGCTATGAGACCGCCCTGGCTGGAACACTCTACGGGTCGCAGGGCGAGAAAACGCAACGTTACAAATTACATATAGACCTTTTAAATATAAACTACAATCGAAACAATTTTTTAATTAATAATTTTATTGTTTATGTTTCTTGTTCTTGTTTTTTTTTATTATTATTGTTGTTGTCGCTGTTGTTCATGTTGGTGTTGTTGTTGTTATATTTACTACATGATGTATCTAAATTTGCGAACAAGAACCTCAGATATTAACAACTCTGATCCTACCTATAGACCAGTAGTAAACACTATTTGTGATTATTGATTGTCTTGAT
This sequence comes from Copidosoma floridanum, assembly GCF_000648655.2. Next base: position 1,101,816 of record NW_019384229.1, on the reverse strand, counting down.
TCCAATAATATAAATTTTTTATTTTTATTGATCGTTGCATGACATTTAGTCGAACAAATTAACTCCCTGTCCAGCAATTTTTGGTCAGTGTTGAATATCTGGCATTTAGATCATATAGCTCATCCTACTCTTTAATTGAAGTTATCATTCATTTTAGATCCATTGGTATAGAAGGCTGCAAATTTTCTTTGGTCCAACAGCTGTTAAAATAGTAAGTTAGAGTAAGTAGATTTCTCTAATATTTTGCCAAAAAAACAAGAAGACATAGGGAGTGCAGAACTTGTAAGATTTGACTGAACTAAGGATCAGACCCTCTTGGTGCCAAGGATTATCATAGCACTCAAAAAACTAAAATTTACCATAATTATGGCTCAATAATGGTTTAGTAGTTTCTTAACTCTGTTGAATAAAGGCTACTACTTGGTTGAGACAATCAAAATCTTTACACACACATACACACACACATACACATCTCCCTAAATTGTATAGTTATTTATGTGGGGCATTCCACATANTCAGTTGATATGAAACAATAAATTAACGTTTTGTATGGAATAGTTTTTCTAGATTCACCAAGACCATCGATGAAAAAAATTTTTTTTCAAATTTTATTGATTCTTTAAAAATTTGATGTTAATCATGACTGAGTTGTGAAAACATTTCATGGAAGTTACGTTTACAAAATATTCTTTCATCATTGTCAGTATCGATAATTTTTCCTTTTCTGTTGGTTCTGGTAAACTGAAATTCCTACAAGACATATTTTCAGCATTAAAAATTTGGTTTGAATGTAAAAGAGCTTTATTTTGATTAACTTTACAATCTTCAATGAAAAATTATTTGTATTTGGTTCAAATAATATTACCAAAAAAATGTTCAGACATAATAAACCATGCGAAAAATTTTCGTTTTCGAAAAGGCAGCATAACGTTACATGCTTCTTCAAAAATTATATCGTTTTAAAAATCGTGTTTTACTAATCCCATAAAAATAGCTGTTTCCTCATACGTACTGTAGGTGATATCATTAGCAGTTCTTAAATCTATTAAAGAAGTTTTTCCTGCTACTTTATTCAATATCAATTCTAAATGAAATCTTTCTTGATCTTTTGGAGAAACCACATTTAATCTGCCAATTGTAATATTTTTTTTAACACGTTTCCGTTTATTCCATTGTTTTGTTTCATTGTTGAATGTATAATATTCAGGAATATTTACGTATTTTATTGATTTTGCACTTTCATCAATTATATTCAGTTAAAACCATGCTATTAGAGGGGTTTTCCAATTCTCAAGTAATTCTAAAAGTAATTCTTAAGTGATTTAAAAAAAAATATTAATGATAAAAGCAGGATAGTAGTTGTAGTAATAGTAGTAGTAATAGTAGTAATAATAGTAATAACACTATTCATCGAACAATTGCAGATATTAAAAAATATTTGAAAACATTTATTGTTTGAGATCCAATTAATAGGACTATTAAAAGTTTTTATTCTCCCTTCCTCAATTTTTGATAATAATTAAGAAAATCCTCTGTAGTTAAAAACAATATTGACTTCTAATTTCAAAATTTGAAACGAGTTTCATAAAAATGAAGATTTAATAGTTTGTTTATGTATAATTTTTTTATTACCGTTTCTTTTTTTACTGGAAGAATATGACGAAAATTACCTCCTGAAATAATCAACTTACTTCCAAAATATTTTTCAGTATTACATAAATCTTTTATTGTTCTGTCTATTACTTCCAATGCTCTTTTTGAAATCATTAAAGCCTCATCCCGAATAATTAAGTCAACTTCTTTTAATTTTTTTTTATGTAACTCGAATTCTAAGAATGCACTCTCTATATTATTAAGATCCAAAGAAAGTCTAAAAGTTCTATGAATAGTGATTCCCTTTAAAAGCAAAATTGATGCTATGCCAGTCCATGCCATTGACATAATTTTTTTATGTTGAGAAATAGAAAAACTAATCAACGTTTTATATAAATAAGTTTTTTCTGACCCTCCAGGACCATCTTTAAAAAAAAATATAATTTTTTTGTTCGCAAATAATATGAAATATATTTTTCTGGTCGTTATTTAAACTTGAATACATCCAGTTAAACATTTCTTTACTGAAACGTGTTTCATTATCTATATCTTCTTTTTTACTCTTCATTTTTTTTAGTGTAGGTAAATTAAAGTATCCACATTATTTATGTTCCGAATCAAAAATTTGGTTAATATGTAAAAGAGCTAATTTATGTTTATTATTAGGCAAACCCTTCGTAAAACATTCTTAGTATGTATTCAACATTCTATGACCTTGAACGTTTTCTGAAATTGAAAACCAAGCAAAAAATTGTCTTAATTGATATGAAAATATAATAGCAATTGCTTCTTTAAAAATATCATCGACTTTTTCATCATTGTCTATTAAGCCCATTGCAATTGCAGTATCTTGAACAGTTTCATAAGTTATTCCTTTGTATATTCTAATACCTTGGAACGATGACGAACCAATTACTTCATTTAATACAAGTCTTTAAGAAATCTTTCATGATTTTTTGGAGATACAATGTTTAATCGACCAATTGCAATATTTTTTATCATATTTTTTCTGTAAGATTAATTTTTAGTTTATGATTACCATTTGAGCTTTCATATGTTTGAATATCGTTGTTTGTGAAATTAACTATAACGTGAACATGTTATGAATCTACGAAGCTTTTAATTTCAATACTTGTAACATAAGTCCCATTTTTTGACATTATGTTAATACATTTATCACTACTTTTTACATTTTAATAATAATCGTTTCGTACTCTAAACTCATAATAATTTTGCCACTTATTAACAACATTATTAATTACTAAAGAACGAGCTCTCATGTGAAAATCTCCGTCACTTTACAGGAAATAAGAAAAAGTTATGAATAGACAATTTCCGTTCGTTTTCACGCTTACTTTAAAATTTTTTTTATTGTTTATTTAAAAAAATTTTTAAAATATTTAGTTTGATTGTCAATTAAATTTTAATAGTAGAAAGTACAAACGATTCTTCCAATTTACAGTGTGGAACACTGTGAAGAAATTATTTCCATATGTATCATTGAATCTGGAAATGAAAAATTCGTTTTGACCACTTACATTAATTGATAAAATATAGAATGCATAATAGTAACAAAAATAATGTAAAGTACATGTTATATAAAATTTAAATAATTTATATGTGATTAAAGTGATTAAAACTTTTGGTTGTTCAGAATTAATTCATTAAAATATAAAGTATACCTTTTTTCTCTAAACATAACGAAGAGTTCTAAAAAAAACTCTTAACGTACCATAATAGTACCTTCTGGGTAGTGTTTAGATTCACTGATAAATATATAACTAATGCTTACCGATGTAGATCAAAAACTCTTCTTTTTCACGAAATTCTGGGCACCAACCTCTTCCCACTAATAGATAATATTCACAGACTCTCCTTTAAAGTTAGTACAGTAAGGGGTTGGCGCGCGGAGCGCGCAGGGGAGCAAAGCCACACTATTATGTATATATTCCTACATTATTAAGTCGTAAGAGTTAGAGCGAGGTTTTTCTCCCCCCTCCTCCCCCTCCGGCTCCCCTCATATTCCCCCACCCCAAATAAGGTAGTTATTCTTTCATTTTTTGCATTTTTCGAGTAATATTATTTTTTTGCTAGCAACCTTACATTTTATGGTTTCTTGAACAATAGTATATTTGCTTACGTTCTTTACTACTGGGAAAATCTGACGGAAGTTTCCACCTTAAATTATCATTTTATTTCCATAATATTTATTTCTACTACATAAATCTTTTAAAGTTCTATCAACGATTTCTAACGCTTTTTTCGGTATCATAGAAGCTTCATCCCAAATAATTACTTCTACATTACATAATTTTCTTTTATCTGGCTCAAACTGGAAGAATGCATTTTCTATAGTGCTTAAGTCTGAGGGAAGCCTGAAAGTTCTTTGAGCGGTCATTCCCTTTAGGTGCAGAATAGAAGCAATACCTGTCCAAGCAATTGTAAGAATTTTTTTTTCAATTGATATGAAGTAATAAATTAATTTTTGGTAAAGAGAAGTTTTTCCAGATCTACCAGGACCATCGATAAAAAAAATAAATAAATTATTTTTATCTTTGCATCTTGATAAAGTCACATATAATTGACCATAAGAAAATAAAGGTTTTTTTTAATTACAAACCTACATTATCGAGACTTTGACCTTGGGATTTGTTTAATGTCATAGCAATAGCCACAACGATTGAAAATTGTTTACGATACAAAATAAACGGCAATGTTGAGGAGTTTCCTGTGTCTCAAGTTATTCTGGGAATAAAGACTCTATTTACGATTTTCTCTCTAGTTATTATTCCTCCTTCTATATTCTACTGTGATAATTTTGTGATTTGTATACGTGTTCCATTACAGAGGCCACCTGATTTACTTTAATTTCTCAGTAACATTACTATTGTATCAATTTTTAGATTTAGTTCTTGAGGTGGTAATCCTTAACGAATATTGTCAAACATTTCCACCGGAAAATTTAAATAAATATTATCGTCTAATTTATCAACCCCTTTGTAAGTTGCGTTATCTATACTATGGTAAGTTTTCAATTTTCCAGTTAATTTTTTAACAATTTTATTACTCAAATAAGAGATGCTCTCGTTATGCGATGGAAGAATAACATTTTTTTATCATTGTCTATTAAACCCAGTGCAATTGCAGTATCTTTAAAAGTTTTATAAGCTATTTCTTTATATGTCCTAACGTCTTCAAACGATGTCGAACAAATTCCTTTATTTAATACAAGTTAAAAAAATCCATATCAATTCAGACAATTT
>NW_019384229.1:1009419-1095918 GCF_000648655.2 Copidosoma floridanum | reverse complement strand
ATATATATATTATAGTACTTTACGACCGGCTACTATAAAGGGCACTTAACACTTTGAAGAAGGAAGAGAAGAAGGATAGGAAGCCTCCCACTACTGGTAAGAGGGTAATGGGAAATTAGGCAATTACGCTGCGAGGAGGTAGCCTAAAACCTTCTCAAGGAGCATTGCGTGGTGAAAAAGCACATATAAAAATACACGGAGATACTTGCCCAAAAAAGTCGCACTGGCCGGGAATTGAACTACGGTCTACCGCGTGCCATTCCAAGACCTAGCTGACTGAGCTACCACGCGCTCTATGTACATATATCCTTTTATATCATATATTGATTTTAATGGGTCGTTCCAAATATATGCCCTCAGCCGCCTTTGAGCCACCCTCAAAACAAAATAATATTCTACTGGTTTATACCTTATTTTTATCACGTTGCATTTTTGTTAAGCCCTCCTTCCCCCCTCTGCCATCCGCCACTAAGTCCACCCTCTTAATAAAGTGAAATTCTATCAGGTTATACTTTTTTTTTGTAAGAATACATTTTTGTTTAGCCCTGCTTACACCCCCTTTAGCAACCACCCCTTGCCATTATTCAACTGTATAACTGCATAACTTAATAATCTTCCTTCACTGTTCTAAAGAAAACTCTGCATCTACCAGCTGCATCTCCACATAAGGTAAAAGTATGTAGGTTATCATGTTGTTTTTAATTACTTTTTGTGCCTTCTTCCACCCTTGGCTTTTCTTCCACTATTTAAAAAACCCACCTTAGCCTTCTTGCAATTTATGAACACTTTGTCTAAGCGATCTTACACTATTGTTTCTAGCCCTTTTTAGACATTTTTAACTACTTTCTTAGAAACAATTTTATCGATATAATGTGTTAATTAATTTCCACAAATTAATATATTTCCACACAACCATTCAGTGAGTGCCTTGGCAACCTGGTTTGTTTTATCTTTCACCCTCAATATGTTCAATTATCGCATTATTTTATATCAAGATAATGACTGTTCTAATTTGAAAAAAAAGTCCATGAGGAACTTAACCTTAAAAAATATTTTTTAGAAATGTAATTGAAAGTTTATAAAATTACTATCAGATTTATCATCCCTTTTGTGAGTTACTTAAACTATGCTGCAACATGTTATTATTTCTCTTTTTCTTGACTTAGAATTTTGTTACTTTTTAAGTAAGTTTATTTGCTATAAGAAGTGAGTATAAGTTAGTAATTAAAAAATTATTATTCGTACCTTATAATCGTAACTCACTTTAAAGTTTCATATATAGACTCAAAATTAATGACTCAAACTTGTGTCAATGTAGTAATGGCCCAGAAACAGCAGATCACATGATTTATGAGTGCAACAAATATATTTAACAAAGAAACTACTTGTGAAAAGAACGGTATACACTTAAAATTGTAAGACCCCTGTGCGATTGATTTAACTCCTTTAATATTAGCAATTTGCAAGATAGACAGGTACTCACACTAGGTGCTGTACCCTCTTTTCATTCATGCTTTAGCACCATACATAGAAATAAACAGTTTAATTTTCTTATGTTTCTAGAGATTAATGTACACGTAGAGAAACAGACAAGACCGAGTGACTTTATATATCAAAGCAAATAAAAAAGGTATGGCAATAGAGAACACCAAGAAAGAGGATCACAAGGATGTCAAACATCTTGGCAAGGTGTATTATTCGGTATAAAAAGATTTGATTTGTGTGATAAGTCGGAGTAAGAACGATCAATAAAATAAAAAAATTTATATCGTGGGAATCAAGACATTCAATAATCACAAATAGTGTTAACTACTGGTCTATAGGTGGAATCAGAGTTGTTAATATCTGAGGTTCTTGTTCGCAAATTTAGATAAATCATGTAGTAGTTATAACAACAACAACACCTACATGAACAACAACAGCAACAACAATAATAATAAAAAAAAACAAGAACAAGAAACATAAACAATAATACTATTAATTACAAAATTTTTTAGATTTTAGTTTATATTTAAAAGGTCTAAATGTAATTTGTAACGTTGCGTTTTCTTGCCCTGCGACACGTAGAGTGTTCCGGCCAGGGCGGTCCCATAGCAACGCTCAAAGACACTAAAATTATCACCGATGTCTGCACTGAAAACGACGCGAATGGCTCGCTCATATCTGGCTCGCAAATATCACCGCTTCACGACACTCGTGGCTCGGCCAAACTCAGTTCGGCTCCTGGAGACTCTCACCTAGAGGAAGTCCAGCTGGGGATAGCCTGTTGGGAAGCAAGCTACTATCTTAGGGAGAAACAAGTCCCACAACCTGAAAGAAAACGCAATCTGGCAACGGCCTACAAATAACGACACGAAATGCGGATTTCTCGGATTATACAGTTTACTTTATTCGTCATTACACTTACGCGGGCGTCTAGGCCCGAAAAATCTCGTCGCGATCTGGCGCTACGCCATGGCACGAATTCCGACAATCACTCTTCTCTTTCACCCGCTGTCGCTTTAACGACCTCTTTGATGCATGATCCCAAGGGCCGGCTTCCACGGCACGCCCTGGCTACACGTGGCCGATACACACACACACGCTCCCATGCACTACTTCTCGCGATGACATTACACGCTACTATACCTCAGGGTTTACCATCGTACTCTCTTTTTCAGCAGCTAACTCAGCTGGTGACCTTGACCTCGCAGTTGACCACTGATGACGGTGGTGATGGTTCCTCGGTCGTTGTGCGCAAGATCGGATACGGCAGGCTGATCGTGGTCGCTTGCTCTTCTTGTCCTTGCTACACCTGAAGTGACGCGTTAGGCCCACCAATTAGTGCAGCCTTGCGCATTACCGCACTATATCTTCGTACAGATGTATATCGACAGTCGTACTAGCTACTTCTGCTCCTACACATATACTCCTGCTTATACGTATACACTTGGACGCGGCGCTGTTTACGACGATAGACGACGATACTTTTGGCACATATTCGCGGCACGGCGATTACAAGCATATATACATGTACGGCGATGTACTACAAATTCTTATTTACTAAGTACATGTGTGTGTGTGTTTTCGTACGCCGTAACTCTTGATGCATGTGTTTCTGTCACTCTCTTGTCTTCTTTTCTTTCTTTGGCTCTACTCTTGTATCCGATTACTCTCACGCAACACACGAAACACACAGACCCGGACCTTTATTAGCTCTTTCTAAATAAAAATAGATTCCACCTTTATGATGCGTTGCGGCGCTTAATGCTATAGGGTCAGAGAAAAATGACTTCGTTATAAATTAATAAAAAATAGAGGCAATTTTACAAATTCCATGACCAAAAAAACGTTGAAGAATTACTTTTTTTTGTATGATAAATGTTTCTTCTAAATGTATAAAAAATATTGCTATGATGGTAAGCAATTCAGAGACCAGGCATTTTATGTGAAAAAATATCAGCAATACCTGTTGGTGATGGATTGCACTTTACCTTCATAGGTCATTCGGAGTTAACTAAGTGAAACACTACGCGGGATACTAATCTATACTTCACATTGCTAAGGGCATCTTTACAAACCATGAAAGAAGCTTATCAACATAGCAATAGTTTGTATACACTTAGAGTAAAAGTTCATTGTACCAAAGAAAACTTTGTAATTCTTTAACGATTTTTGGTCTCAGAATTAGTGACATTTCCTCTTTTTTTCATTAATCTCATATAGACTTTTTGAATCTAAGTCATAACATATTAAATTTTACAAATAATTATGTTATTACTGTTGTTTATGTTGTTGTTTTTTTTTTGTTGTAACTACTCCGAGATACATCTTAACTTGTGAATTGAAACTTTGGACATTTACAACTCTAATTCTGCCTGAACACCTCTAGTTAACGATATTCGTCATTATTTAATGTCTTGATTCCTATACCATTAATTTATTTTCTTATTGACCATTCTCATTCCTACTTGTCACACAAATCACACCTTTCTATACCGAATAATGCACCTTGCCAATGTGCTTGACATATATAGTTATGCTTTGATATGTATAGTTATTACAGCCTGTATGTTCCTCCACCTATACATTATTTTCTAGAAGCACAAATACAAAGAAGACACAGAACCCAGCCTGGGTATTTATCTATCTTGTGTATTGCCAACGATAGGGGGTTACATCAGCTGAACCTAACTTACTGGCTCTCACAGGGGCCTTATCCCTTATTAAAAATTAACTTTTCATACATTTGCACAAGTGTAATATTGGACACTTACTTGAAATAGTCAACAAATGTGTAAAATCAATAAAATTATTATATAAAATTGTTTTATTGCATAACAATATTAATGTATTTCCACAAATTAATATATTTCCACACAACCATTCAGTGAGTGCCTTGGCAACCTGGTTTGTTTTATCTTTCACCCTCAATATGTTCAATTATCGCATTATTTTATATCAAGATAATGACTGTTCTAATTTGAAAAAAAAGTCCATGAGGAACTTAACCTTAAAAAATATTTTTTAGAAATGTAATTGAAAGTTTATAAAATTACTATCAGATTTATCATCCCTTTTGTGAGTTACTTAAACTATGCTGCAACATGTNTATATATATATACTAGTGCAAGCGCGTGGTGGCTCAGTCGGCTAGGTCGTGGATTGGCACACGGGAGACCGTGGTTCGATTTCCGGCCAGTGCGACTTTTTCGGGCAAGTACCTCTGTGTATTTTTACATGTGCTTTTTCACCACGCAGTGCTCCTTGAGGAGGGCTTAGGCTACCTCCTCGCAGCATAATTGCCTAATTTGCCCCTACCCCCTTGCCAGTAGTGGAAGGCTCCCGATCCCTGTTCCCTTTCTTCTCCCAAGTGCTAAGTGCCCTTAGTAGTGCCCTTTATAGGAGCTGGGCGTAAAGCACTATGATATATATGAATATATATATATGCACTAGTGGGGCTTTGACCCCTCTTGTGCTAACCTCCCATTAACACAGTAAGCAATTGGTATCAGCAGTAAGTTACTTAGAGAGAGCCGCTTGTGTTGCCACTTATTTATTTTAAGGTTATAAACCCGTTTTTGTTTGGTTAAATTAAACTGGTAAAAAAAAGTAACATTGTTAGGTTAAAAAATATTGTATTTGATGTGCTCACCTTTTATTCGCAAAAATTTCTGAGCGATACGTGAATGTCAAAAGCTGAATGTATTTACTTCTTTATTAAAATAATTGTTTGGGATTTAAAATAATAATTCTCTTCGGTAAAATAATAACCTATAATTTAACTTTAGAATTTCAAAAACGGTGTTCACCACATGTACATCTTCTTGTAATACTACAACCTAAGAATAGAATCATTTTTTCGCAATAGTGTGCGGAAAATAGGTGTTTTCCGCACTGATACTAGTGTGAAAAATCGATTTTTCGTGCTACGCACTCGTGTGCTCAACTGGCACTCATTCCCGTCAATTTCGGCCATTCGTGCGAGTCAATCACGACTCGTGCCGGAAATCGTATTTTCCGCACTTGTTACGTAAAAAACTATACCTGAGCATATTAATGAAATTATAGCAGCTAAAATAACTTAAAATAATAAGAAACTTGCCAAATTGGTTGTTAAACACATGTTTCACGGTTCTTACACTAAAAAAAGCTCATATTCTAATACATCCCATAACAAATGTATTAAAATTTGTAGATAAATAGAATATTAAATACAATAACGCTAAAATTAGGAAAAATACTGGTTCGGTAAGGGATGAAGTGAAATAATATGTAAATTTTTTGGAAAACAACATTGATCTACTTGTGCAAAGGATAAATTAGTGCAATACATACTTAAAGTCATTTTAAAACTCACTACTTGTCTTATCCAAAACCTTAAAAAAAAGAAGAGATTCTACATCAACATTCTCAAATTCTTATAGAAACATTTAATTACATAGAGAACCATACGTATGGTCGCCAAAGTGTGGTTTGTATTAAAAAGTGTTGGACTTAAAAATATTTAATAAACCGCATTGTAACATAATTTTCTTCATTAACAGATTTAAATATAAAAAATGTTCTAGAAAGACTAGGCTAATGTTTATAATATAACTAATATCATAGTTCGCGATAGTGCGGTTATATCAAATAGAAGTACAGCTCAGTAACCGACCATAATATTTTATATTAACAATAAGGTGAAATGCAATACAAGAGTGTTTTTTTTTCTACGCCCGTCAAGAAAGTGACGTAAGACTTAACAAAATATGTTATCGATTTTCTTTTAAATTATTAATTAAAAATGATACATTTTTTAGTTGCGATAAGTTGTTAAGTGCAAATTATGTGAAAGTGTTAGGCGCACGCTTTGCTCTAAAAGAAAATCTCAGCTTGGCTCAACTTAATATAAAACCTAACACCTATACAGTTTAATTCACATTTTTCATTAGTGTAAAAAAGCGTACGGGCCTTTATGATGTTATTGTTAATACATTGTGGCTAATACTTTGGGAAGCAATTGTTTAACGTTACAAAAAAAGTAAGGTCGTGTAATTGTGGTTTGTTTTTAAATGGGTTTGACATTAAAATATTTAATCAACCGTTTTGTAACATAATTTTCTCTATTAACAGATACAAATTATGAAAAATGTTCCAAGAGCACTAGGCTAATCTTTATATTACAACTAATATCATATGTCGTGAAAGTGCGGTGTTATTAAATAGGTGTATAGCTCAGTAGATGACTATGATATTCTATATTGATAATAAGGCTAAATGCAATTCAAGAGGTTTACTTTTGTTTCACGCCAGTCAAGAAAGTGACATAAGACTTAAAAATATCTTTCATTGATTTTCTTTTAATTTAATAATTAATAATAACATAATTTCTAGTTTCGATAAGTTGATAAGTGCCAACTATGTGGAAGTATTAGGTGCATGCTTTGCTGCAACAAAAATGCTCAGCTTAGTTTGACTTATTATAAAACCTAAAGCTTATATAGTTTAATTAAAATTTTTTCTCAGTGCAAAAAGGGTACTGGAGATTATGGGGTTATCGTTGTTAAATTATGGCCGATACTTAAAAATGCAATTGTTCAACGTTAAGACAAATACCTAAGGTCTCGGAAGTGCGGTTTGTATTAAAAAGTGTTTGACTTAAAAATATTCAATAATTTATTTTTTACATGATTTTGCTATTAACAGATTCGAATTATGAAAAATGTTCCGGGAAGACTAGGCTTACTTTTATATTATAACTAATATTATAAGTCACGAAAGTGTGGTGTTTTCACATAGGTGTATAGCTTAGTAAACGACTATAATATTTTATATTAATAATAGGGTGAAAGCAATTTGAGAGTGTTTTTTTGATTCACGCCCGTCAAGAAAGACACATATTGCTAAACAGAATCTGTTATTAATTTTCTTTTAATTTAATAATTAAGAATGACAAATTCTCTAATTGCGATAAGTTGTTTAGTGCAAATTATGTAAAGTGATAAGCGCACGCTTTTCTATAACAGACAATCTCAGCTTGGCTTGATTTATTATAAAACTTAAGACCCATACAGTTTAATTAACATTTTTTATTAGTGCAAAAAAGTATACTGGCATTTATGGTGCTATTTTTGTAGAATTATGGCCGTTATTAAAAAAAGCAGTTGTATAGCGATAAAAAAAAAGTTAAGTCGCAAAAGTTCCGTTTGTTTTAATAAGTGCTTGATTTATCAATATTTGATAACTTGCTTTGGAACATAATTTTCTCCATTAACAGATTTGAATTATAAAAAATGTTTCAGGAGGACTAGGCTAATCTTCATAATATAACGAATATCATAGGTCGCGAAAGTGCGGTGTTATTGAATAGGTGTATAGCTCAGTAAACGACCATTATATTTTATATCACAAATAAGATGAAATGTAGTTTAAAAGTGTTTAAAAAAATTTTTAATGTTTCAATGCAAAATGTTTAAAAATTTTTTTTTCTGTGCTAACATCAAGCAAAATCACATCACTATAGAGATTCAGTCTATAACAATAAATTACAAGTTTGAGTGAATAAAATATAATGTATCAAAAGGCTTATTTAATAAAAAAATAATTAAACAGCTACAGGAAAATTAAATGAGGATTAACTCGACAATATCAATGATTTACTTGTGCAAAAAAAAAATTTGTGCTTTATGAAATTAAAGTCTATTTGGGTTCACTCCTTGCATTTTCCAGGACTTAAAAAAAATGAACAAGAGATTCTAGATCAGCAGTTTTAAATTCTTATGCAAACATTTAATTACACAGGTAAATGACAGTATATTTTCGAACCGATCAGTAATGCAAGTTAAATTATATGGTTGGACCCCAGTACGCAACTACTTAGATAACTAACTTTCGCAGGCTTCGCGTCTCTTTTTTCAGCATATAGAACACTCGGAGTTTATAGTGAACCACCAAAGTTTGCTGGCATGATAATATTATTGTATTCTAACTTCTAACATCTTTTTACCTTTTTTAGTTCTTAGACAAAGACAAACTAAGCTTTCTTTATTATGACCAGAATACTTCTTAAGGTTGCCAGAACTTAAAGTATGATCAGGATCTTTTAGTTTATTTGTCCATAGTGTACTAACTTACAATTTCTTGTATAAACAGTGTCAAACTTTGTAGGAAGTTACATACGCAACAAACACCTTTTTGTATAAAATTTCTTTTAACATGGCGCAAATGTGTTGCCTACTAAACTAGACGTATTGAGAACTATGATATTAATATTTCTTTCGTCAACGGAAAGTCCAAATAAACTTTTACCTATCATTATGACTTGGTAGTTGGCTATAAAGTGGTTTGTGATGAGAGCATAGATAAATGATAAAACATTTTTTTATTTTTAACTCAATAATCATGTTTAAGTAAAAAAACAGTTAAAAACATAAAAACTTCTTTTTAAATTATAGGTAACAAACCACTGATCACCTCTTTTGAATTAAGTGCAAAAATTACGCTCTTTGTGCAACTTAGATTCTCTTGACAAACGAGTAGATACATACAATTCAAGACTAGTGTTAAATTCAGAATTACCGCTTATTTCTTTCAAAACGTTTTAAAAAGTTACATGATACTTAACACAACCTATTATTTATTTTGTTAAAAAATGATACTTAAAAAAAAATTCATACCTTCTTATTGCGATCAGTTTATAAGGGCAAATTATGTGAGAGTGTTAAGTACACGCTTGCTTACAACACAAACTCTCATGCGCTTGGCTAATTTTTATGTGTGCAAAAAAGTACATTGGAATTTTAATTATTATCATAGTTGAATTGAGGCGAATTCTATAGAAAGCAATTGTTTAACTCGAAACAAACTACGTAAGGTCACAAAAGTGCGGTACGTTACTCAACGCGTTCGACGAGAAGTCATTTTATAGAATGCTCCGCAAAATGGTTTTCTTCATGAGCCTAGTCAAGTTTTGTAATAAATTCTACTAAGACTAGACTAATTTTCTTCAATCTTACATATTTCATAGGTCCTGTAAGTGTGGTGCTATCAGGTAGTTGTAAAGCTTAGTTAACACCTATAATATTTTATACTGATAATGAGGTAAAATTCAATTGATGAGTGTATTGAATAATGTTTAAGGTCCTGATGCAAAACGCTTAAAAATATTTGTTGCTATGCTGACATCCAGCTGATATCTATCAACATAGAGATAGAGTCTGTACCAATAGAATACTAGATTGAGTCAGTCAAATATAAATTACTAAAACACTTAAATAAAAAAAAAAAACTACTTGAAGGGATGAAGTGAAATAAGATCAGGATTTTCTAGATAAGCTTCTGAATTAATTTGTGCAAAAAAACAAATAGTGAACTACTAAATTAGAGTCGTTTTGGGACTTACTACTAGCATTATCCAGAACCCCAGAAAAATGGAGAAGGGAGTCTAGATCAACATTTTCAAATTCCAGAAAAAGAATTTTAATACATAAAAAAACGACAGAAAATTTTTTACTAAGAAAAGAAAAGACTATGATATTTTAATTAAAAATTCAGGTCAAATGCCACTTAAGAATGTATTAAAAATTGTTTGACGTTTTGATGCAAAATAATATGAAATATTTTTTTTCTATGCTGACACCAAGCACATTTTTATCTTTAGCGATTGCTATCGCCTACTTGAGAGAGAAAAAGGTGTTTCGTCCCGAGAACACGCCAGAACTCATCAGTAAGGCTGATGACATGCTCCCTGCCTTAGACACAGTAGAGGTGTGGGCTCAAATTGACTCGATCGCGCTTATATACTAATCGTGTGGGAATTTCGCCGCTTGATGGGAGATAATTATTAGGGGCTTGGCCACCTGGTGAGTAGAGCCTGAAGCGCGAGCGATGTGAGATGCCACATCACTTCTTGCCCAGTTACGACGGGAGGAAGTGACGATATGAGCGTCGAGGGTGTGAAGGCATGAGCGGGAGAAAGATGTTGAGAAGTCTCGTTGAATCTGCGGGTCTTCCACGCTCCGTTGCGAGCGATGCGGGGCATATTGCCGTGCGTGCACGAGTTGTGCGATGTGCGAAATGTGTGCGTCGTTGAGCGGAGTGTGTGGTATTAGCTGCTTTTTGCGTGTACCCGGCGTGGTGGATGTGGAAATGCGTAAGAGTATCACGAAAGTTGCTTTTTGCTTTTGTTCTTTGTCGGGGTCACCACTTCAGCGATTGTTATCGCCTACTTGAGAGAAAAAAAGGTGTTTCGTCCCGAGAGCATGCCAGGACTCATCAGAAAGGCTGATGACGTGCTTCCTGCCTTAGACACAGGAGAGGTGTGGGCTTAGATTGACTCGATCGCGCTTATATACTAATCGTACGGAAATTCCGCTGCTTGACGGGAGAGAATTATTAGGGACATAGCCACCTGGCGAGTAGAGCCTGAAGCGTGAGAGATGTGAGACGCCACATATCTATATAAAGTCTATAACAATAAAATACTAGATTCAGTTAATGAAATACAAGAAATTAAGGACTTAAATAAAAAAAACTAGTGTAACAGACGAAGTGATATCTAATCAGGATTTTATAGACAACATGATGATATTACATGCACAAGAAATATATTGCAGCGTTATGAAACTAAAGTCGGATTGCACTCACAACTAGCATTAACCAGGACTTCAGGAAAATGTTCAAGAAATTCTAGATCAACATTTTCAAGTTATTATAAAAACATTTGATTACATAGAGAAACAAATGAAAGTTTTCTAACGCTATTAGAAGTGCAAGATAAATTATATGGTTGTGTCAAGTACGCAACTGCCTAGATAACGAAGTTTTGTAGGCTTTGNAATTAAAAAAGTTCCTGTAATTTTTTATAGGAGGATGGAGCTTCAGTTGAGAAGATATATCTTAATGCATCAGAAGCTTTTATGAAATTCAAAGAGAAACATATCAGTGCAGAAAGTCTGCACTTTTCAGATACTGCTTGTAGTAGCATGCAAAAATATACACTATACGAAACTATGTACATTGATGCTATCCAAACACCTTAATTTTTCAGAAATCTATAAAACATTTTAAATAAAAGAACGACCAAATGTTGATTTAAATTTTTTTTTATCAATATTAAAAGACTAACTTTTGCAGGCTTCGCGTCACTTATTTCAGAATATAGAACACAACAAGTTTAATCTTAACCACAAAAGTTTTATGGCATGATAATTATAATGTACTCTAACTACTGACTTATTTCAACTTTTTTTTATTTATAGACAACTACAAACTAAGTCATTTTTATTAGTTCCAGAATAATTATCAAGGTCACCAGACCAATACGTATGATGATCAATAACACGTCTTTCAGAATTTATCTGTCAAACGTGTGCTAACATTCTATTTCTTATATCAACAGTGTCAAACTTTGTCGTTAGTTTCTAACGCTATAGCCTACTATTTGTAGTACAACTGTATTACTGGGGTTTAAATATTAAATGAAATAAGTATTACGTATAATAATAAGAATTCTAACAACCTACTATTCTCTACTTTTTTTCATTTATAGACAACTACAAACTAAGTCGTTTTTATTAGTTCCAGAATAATTATCAAGGTCGCCAGACCAACAAGTATGATGATCAATAACACGTCTTTCAGAATTTATCTGTCAAACGTGTGCTAACATTCTATTTCTTATATCAACAGTGTCAAACTTTGTTGTTAGTTTCTAACGCCATAGACTACTATTTGTAGTACAACTGTATTACTGGGGTCTAAATTTGCAGTCTGATGAGCTTGAGGTATCGTTAACTAAGATGTAAATAATCTTCTACTAACGATTTGTCAGAATAACTACTAAGTGTATTTTAAAAAGCTTAAAATCTTGATACGGAAAATATACATCTTACTGTTTCATGCTAATAGCCAGAAGTAAGAAATACGAAAGAGAATTGATTGATATAATCATAACTTAGTAGGGGAGGGTGGGGCAGAATGGGCACATTTTTTTCCTGATCTATTAGTACTAAAAATATAGTTGTACAATTATTTTTAAAATATGAAATTTTATCAATTATCGTCCAAATAATACTTTATGTTGTTTCAAATTCGATTGTTTGAAAAATTTTTCGTTTATAAACTGAAACCTTAAAATGCCCATTTATACCCCCTGTTATCTGCTATGAGGTATGGATGAGCTTAAGGTAGGGTGCAAATGGGCACATATATACATATATCATGCTCCAATTTTGTAGAAAAGCTACAAAGATGATACGCTAGTGTCCTGATAAAAAAACAACTTACTTTTTGCTATGAGGCCGTCTTTTGTCGAATCAAAAAACTTTCTTCTGGAAATACCAAATTTAATGGCACTATATTTAACTGTTTTTCCATTCTTAAAATCGAATTTTAAATCATGTAAGGCACTGTGTTATTTCCATCCGTCCATGATTGCTTTTTAGCCCGATAGTGACGAACCGTAGTTTAAATAACTATGTATCTTAGTTATTAAAAAACTACATAAGCTATAGAAAAAACAATAAGACTTAACCTATAACAGATCACAGTTGATAGCAGACAGCTGATCTATACCTATAGGTATAAAACCTAGTACTTGCTACGCTCGATATCGATTTATCGAGCTCGTGTTCGAGCGTACGATCGATTCTCTTATGTCTTATCGTGCCCATCTGTAGCCTACCTCGATGATCATTCGTGCCCCCAAAAGAGATATTTTTAATTTAACTCTAAATATCTTGATATATAATGTAAAATAAATTTAAAAAATGTAAATTAAAGCTAAAGACCTAAGCTTTCAAACGGCATCATGGAATACGATCTGACTTATACTTAACTTAATTTTATAAACAGTTAAAAATCTAGCCTTGTGACTTTTTCATTACTAAAAATGGAACTGTCTCATTATGAACTATGGGAATAGATCTCACTGAAATTTGTTATGACGGAGAAACTAGTTATGCTATGGATAAATATTCAAATGGAAGAAAATTATAATATGTTATAGTTTTTGAGATAACCCCTACCCTATTATTTCTGCTGGGCACATTCCACATAACGTTCCCCTAGTTGGCTTAAATACATTTCTTGATTAAAGCATATAATAATGATAAAACATTTTTTTCATTGTATACTACATGGGCATGTTTCAAGAGAAAAACCAGTTATAAACATCAATACTTCCTTTTAAATAATAGGTTAAAAACCAATCGATATCCTACATTTAACTTCATTAAAAAATATCGCATTTTGTGACACTTATATTTTCTAGACAATCAGGTAGATCGGTATGATCTCAGAATAGAATCAGATTTTAATTCAACACTTGTTTGTTCCATGTCCTTTAAAAAAGTGATATAATGATTAATAAAATCTATTATTATTTTTGTTTTAATACATAATTTTGAAAAATATCATATCTTCTAATTGCGATAAGTTAATAAGGGCAAATTATGTAAAAGTGTTGAGTATACGCTTTTCTACAACAGAAAATCTGAGCTAGGCTTAACTTATTATAAAACATAAGACCCATACAGTGTGATTCTAATCTTGAATGCGCACAGAAAAGTGTACTGGCATTTATATTGTTATTGTTGTTGAATTGTGGCCGATACTTTAAGAAGCAATTGTTTAACGTTAAATACAATATGTAAGGTCGCAAATATGCGGTTTCTTTGTAAAAGTTTTTTTACTCAAAGTTATTCCATTAATCCCTTTGTAATATGATTTTCTTTACTAACAGAGTCTAATTATAAAGAATGTTCCAGGAGGACTAGGCTAATCTTTGTAATCCAACTAATATCATAAATCGTGAAAGTGTGGTGTTATTAAGTAGGTGTATAGTTAAGTAAACGACTTTAATATTTTACATCAAGGATAAGGCTGAATACAATTTAATAGTGCATCAAATATGTTTGGAGTCCCGATGCAGAATGTTAAAAAATATTTTTTTCTGTGCTGACATTCAGCAAAAATATATCAATATAGACATTGAACCTATAACAGTAAAATACTAAATCAAGTAAATAAAATTTTAAAATATTAAATAAAATATCGCTTAAATAAAATAAAAAATACTAGTTTAACAGATAAAGTGAAATCACATCCGGATTTTCTGGGCAACATCATGGATTTACTTGCGCAAAAGATAAATTGGTGCATTATAAAATCACATTTGTTTTTAGACTTAGTATTTGTATTATCCAGGAATTAAAAAAAAATGGGGAAGAGATTTTAGATTAACATTCTTAAATTTTTATAAAAACATTTTATTACGTAGAGAAACGACAGAAAATATTTGTCGCGATCAGTAGTGCATGTTGAATTATATGGTTGGGCCCAGTACGCAACTGCCTAGAAAACATACTTTTGTAGGCTTCGCGTCACTTATTTCAGAATATAGAACACAACAAGTTTAATTTTAACCACAAAAGTTTCATGGCATGATAATTATATTGTACTCTAACTACCGACGTATTCCAACCTTTTGTAATTTTTGGACAACTACAAACTAAGATATTTTTATTATTCTAAGAACAATTTTTAAGATCGCTAGAACGAGGAGTATGATGAGGATCTTGTTATTTATTTGCTAATTGTATGCTAACATACAATTTCTTATATCATCATTGTCAAACTTTGTAGTTAGTTACATACGCTATATAATCTTTTTTGTAGTAAATTTCTTTTAACAGGGTGCAAATGTGCTGCCTACTAAGCTAGAGGTAGTGAGAACTATGATATACATATTTTTTTAGTCAACGGTAAGTCAAAATAAACTTTTTCATATCATTACTACTAAGTAGTTGGCTATAAAATGTTTTATGATAAAAGCATAGATTAGTGTGATGATATGATATTAGCATAGGTTAAAAAACAGTTAAAATCATAAAAACTGTTTTTTAAATGATAGGTTTTAAACCGTCGGTCACCTGCATTCAACGACGTAACAAAATTAAGCTTTTTGTGCAACTTAGATTTTCCTGACAAACAATAAGAAGATATAATTTTGATTTTAAGTATTATTCTACATCATAATTAATAACGACTTCTGTTAGGCATTGTGTCACTTTTAAAAAAGTTTTAAATAATACAAGCGGTAGTTTTGAATTTGACACTACTTTTAGATTATATGTATCTACTTGTTTGTCAGGAAAATCTAAGTCATCAGTTGACAAGGGCAAATTATGTGGCAGTATTAAGTATACGCTTGCTCACAACACAAACTTTCAGGCTCTTGGCATAACTAATTTTCAGACCTAAGTACCGTTCCGTTTAGTTGTAACAAAACTACATAAGCTATAGAAAAAACAATAAGACTTAACCTATAACAGATCACAGTTGATAGCAGACAGCTGATCTATACCTATATGTATAAAACCTAGTACTTGCTACGCTCGATATCGATTTATCGAGCTCGTGTTCGAGCGTACGATCGATTCTCTTATGTCTTATCGTGCCCATCTGTAGCCTACCTCGATGATCATTCATGCCCCCAAAAGAGATATTTTTAATTTAACTCTAAATATCTTGATATATAATGTAAAATAAATTTAAAAAATGTAAATTAAAGCTAAAGACCTAAGCTTTCAAACGGCATCATGGAATACGATCTGACTTATACTTAACTTAATTTTATAAACAGTTAAAAATCTAGCCTTGTGACTTTTTTATTACTAAAAATTAAATTGTCTCATTATAAACTATGGGAATAGATCTTAGTCAAATTTGTTATGACTGGGAAACTAGTGATGCTATGAATGAATATTCAAATGAAAGAAGTTTATAATATGTTATAGTTTTTGAGATAACCCCTACCCTATTATTTCTGCTGGGCCCATTCCACCTAACGTTCCCCTAGTTGGCTTAAATACATTTCTTGATTAAAGCATATAATAATGATAAGACATTTTTTTCATTTTATACTACATTGGCATGTTTAAAGAGAAAAATCAGTTATATACATTGATACTTCCTTTTAAATAATAGGTTAAAAACCAATCGATATCCTATATTTAACTTCGTTTAAAAATATCGCATTTTGTGACACTTATATTTTCTAGACAATCAGGTAGATCGGTATGATCTCAGAATAGAATCAGATTTTAATGTAACACTTGTTTGTTCCACGCCCTTTAAAAAAGTAACATAATAATTAATAAAATCTATTATTAATTTTGTTTTAGTTGATAATTTAAAAAAATGTCATATCTTCTAATTGCGATAAGTTGATAAAAGCAAATTACGTAAAAGTGTTAAGTATACGCTTACCTACAACAGAAAATCTGAGCTAGGCTTAACTTATTATAAAACATAAGACCCATACAGTGTGATTCTAATCTTTAATACGCGCAGAAAAGTTTACTGGCATTTATATTGTTTTTGTTGTTGAATTGTGGCCGATACTTTAAGAAGCAATGGTTTAACGTTAAATACAATATGTAAGGTCGCAAATGTGCGGTTTCTTTGTAAAAGTTTTTTACTTAAAGTTATTCCATAAATCCCTTTGTAATATGATTTTCTTTACTAACAGAAACTAATTATAAAGAATGTTCCAGGAGGACTAGGCTAATCTTTGTAATCCAACTAATATCTTAAATCGTAAAAGTGTGGTGTTATTAAGTGGGTGTATAGCTTAGTAAACGACTTTAATATTTTACACCAAGGATAAGGCTAAATACAATTTAATAGTGCATTAAATATGTTTGAGGTCCCGATGCAGAATGTTAAAAAATATTTTTTTCTATGCTGACATCCAGCAAAAATATATCAATATAGATATTGAACCTATAACAGTAAAATACTACATCAAGTCAAAAAAATTTTAAAATGTTAAATAAAATAACGCTTAAATAAAATTAAAAAAACTAGTTTAACAGATAAAGTGAAATCATATCCGGATTTTCTGGGCAACATTATGGATTTACTTGCGCAAAAAATAAATTGGTTTATTATAAAATCACATTTGTTTTTGGACTTAGTACTTGTATTATCCAGAAATTTAAAAAAATGGACAAGAGATTTTAAATTAACATCTTCAAATTTTTATAAAGACATTTTATTACATAGAGAAACGACAGAAAATTTTTGTCGCAAATCAGTAGTGCATGTTGAATTATATGGTTGGGCTCAGTACGCAACTGCCTAGATAACATACTTTTGTAGGCTTCGCGTCACTTATTTCCAAATATAGAACACAACAAGTTTAATTTTAACCACAAAAGTTTCATGGCATGATAATTATATTGTACTCTAACTACTGACTTATTTCAACCTTCTGTAATTTATGGACAACTACAAACTAAGATATTTTTATTATTTTTAGAATAATTTTTAAGGTCGCTAAAACGAGAAGTATGATGAGGATCTTATTATTTATTTGCTAGTTGTGTGCTTACACACAATTATCATTATTGTCAAACTTTGTAGTTAGTTACATACGCTATATACTCTTTTTTGTAGTAAATTTCTTTTAACAGGGTACAAATGTGCTGCCTTCTAAGCTAGAGGTAGTGAGAACTATTATATACATATTTTTTTAGTCAACGCTAAGTCAAAATAAACTTTTTTATATTATCACTAATGAGTCGTTGGCTATAAAATGTTTTATGATAAAAGCATAGATTAGTGTGATGATATGATATTAGCATAGGTTAAAAAACAGTTAAAATCATAAAAACTGTTTTTTAAATGATAGGTTTTAAACCGTCGGTCACCTGCATTCAACGACGTAACAAAATTAAGCTTTTTGTGCAACTTAGATTTTCCTGACAAACAATAAGAAGATATAATTTTGATTTTAAGTTTTATTCTACATCATAATTAATAACGACTTCTGTTAGGCATTGTGTCACTTTTAAAAAAGTTTTAAATTATACAAGCGGTAGTTTTGAATTTGACACTACTTTTAGATTATATGTATCTACTTGTTTGTCAGGAAAATCTAAGTCATCAGTTGACAAGGGCAAATTATGTGGCAGTATTAAGTATACGCTTGCTCACAACACAAACTTTCAGGCTCTTGGCATAACTAATTTTCAGACCTGAGTACCGTTCCGTTTAGTTGTAACATTTCCTGTGTGTGCAAAATATTTACTGGCATTTCTATTATTATTGTTTTTAAATTTTGGTCAATTCTAAAAGAAGCAATTGTTTAACTTTGAATGAAATACGTAAGGTTGCTAAGGTACCTTTAAAGTAACCGTACGTGCCGTTTGTTTTTAAAAGCGTTTGACTAAAAGTTGTTTTATAAAATGCTTCGTAACATGATTTTCTATACGAAACGGAGTCAAATTTCGTTATAAGTTCTAGGAGGACTAGAATGATCTTTGTACTCTTACTTATATCACATGTCACAAAAGTACGGTGTTATTAACTAGTCGTATGGCTAAGTAAACGACTATAATATTTTCTATCAATAAAAAGGTGGAATTCAGTTGAAGAAAATATCAAAAAATATGTAAAGTCTCGATACAGAATGTTTAAAAACTTTATTTTCTGTGTTGACTATCAGCAAAAATATGTTAATACGTAAATAGTATTCTTCCTAATAAGATAGTAGATCAGGAAAGTACAATATTTAATACGAGTACGCTAAAAAAAAATAAGAAAAAAAAAGTAAAAAAATATATAACACTAGTTAAATGAATAAAGTACAACAAAATTCAGACTTTATGTACAATAACAACATTGTTATGCTTGCGGGATAAGTAGATAAATATATTCTTAAACTGAAGTCGTTCTTGGGTTCACCACTAGCATTTCCTAGGACCTTTAATGAAGGGACATGAATTTCAAGATTGTCATAATACTTAATATGCTTGATGTAGCGCTAATAGCGTTCTGAGAAATCGATAGGTTGTAAATAAGGACTTTAGTAATGCGAATTGAATGTTTACCCTAAATACTGTCTGCAGTTAAGAATATTCCCCAAAAATAAATAAAATTGGATGATGACTTGTAAGCTGAAAAAAAAGGTTAAAACTGCAACATATATTTACAATTTTTATTTTCACGCATCTGCTTAGAAAATTTATTACAAAAGCCATTTTATGTAAAAAAATGATTTAAAACTTTCTGAGGCACTATACGAAACTATGTACATTGATGCTATCCAAACACCTTAATTTTTCAGAAATCTATAAAACATTTTAAATAAAAGAACGACCAAATGTTGATTTAAATTTTTTTTTATCAATATTAAAAGGTATTTATGCTATTAGTCTTCGAATTAAAAAAAATAAACGAGTTTAAATACATTCTGTAATTTTTTTTACTTAATGTTAATGTACTATGTAGTTCTGGCAAGTTCAATATAAATGCTTTTCTCACAATTAAGAAATCAGATGGTTTTTTGTAGGTTAGTACATTTTTATTGATAGATTTTTCTACTTGTTTATGCTGTGCATCAGCGTCAAATTATCCTTAAAGAGGATCGGTTGTTTTTGTGTGGGGCAGTGAGCAGGTATGTGAGGGCTCTCATATGACAACGCGTTAAAGTGATTTGTACAAACCGTGCATGAAAACAACCATCTTGGTTGCATCATGGTTAATTAAATTACTTAGAAAAAAATTACGGTACGTACTTAAAAACAGCTAGTTTCTGATAGTATGTGTGTAGTATAAAACTCAAAAATACGCTATTTACATCATAAAAATAAAAAAAAAATTGAAAGAGACTCGATAAATTTTTGAAAAATAAACTTATTTTGCACAACATTATAGTTTGAGGTCTTGAGGAGGGCTGTGATAAGTTTCAGATCATGATTTTAAGTTTTATAAGTTCTAGACACAATTTCGTAAAGATGTCTCGCTGCCGATGGAAAGACCAGGTGGCAGCAGACGATGTTTGGTTTTCTCCCATACACATAGCACATGACCTGCTCGTGACTCTGTTTACGTTTGCATATATATTTCTTCCAAATGCCTGATAAGTGCATATTTTTCAATACAAGAGTCTTCCTTAAGAGTTAAGTTTTCCAATCGAACTTTCTCCCCATCATAAATCTATCTCTTGCCTCATAATTTGTGCAACAAAGGCTGAATAATCGCTCTTGCCCATGAGAGAAATGTTAGATAATGCGATTTTAAACATTATTTTCTTAAAAATTTTGGCTGGTAAAAAAAATGAAAAAAATTTATGTGCACTTTAACATGCTTAAGTACAACATAATCATTTTTTAGTGAGTAAGTACATCTTGAATGTAGCCATTACGGCTCATACTAAAATTCTTAGATTAAAATGCAATGAATATAAAAGTATACTTGAATACTTACACTATTTTACTAGTGGCCTTATTTACAAAATAGTAATTTTGAATTATTTATCTTATGCATTGATATTTATTATTATGATTTAAAATTTTAATAACCTTGATTAAAATTTCCAAGGACAGTATTTGCACTTTCAAGGACTGCCCTGAAATTTTCCAGGACAGTTCAAAATTTCAATGACATAAGTATTTTTAAGGACATTACTAAAATATTCCAGGACAGTCCTTGAATATTCCAGGACAGTTCTGGAACATGACGTTAAACATAAAAATTTTCCAGGACTGTCCTGGAAGTATGCAAAAGTCCTTGATAGTGACGTTATACATGCGTAAAGTCCTGGAAAGTTACCTTATACATACATATACACACATACACACACATACATACATACATACATAAATGTATAGTGTGTGTATTTTGCCGGTGCGTACTTTAAGTAATACAGAATCTCTGCATTGTTAATCCGGGAAAATATCAAGGAGAAAATCAAAACCACATGGGTAATCAAAGATTATCTTTGTTGAGGTGAATGGTATGTGGTATGGTTGGCATGCCTGGTGGATGAGGTAAACAAGCCGAGTGTTTAAGAAGGTACAGTTGGTATGGCAATTAACATTTTCAGTTACATGATACTTGAATAAATACCATGAGAATATAAATTATGTTAAAATAAACTTTGGTGGATATGGTATCAATTTTATTTCATATAGTTATTATTTCTTAATAAGCAGTATTTAAACTATGCATGAATATTTTAGGAACAATAAGTGTGAAAATCTTTGATTTTTATTCAGTATAGTTAAACAGTATAAAAATAAGAAGATAACAGTTATATACTTGACAGTTTTTTTACGGTACAGAAGTAAATTCTGTTTTAAACTACGATTTTAAAAAAATGTAAATAAATAAATACTGGAAATTTATGTGTGATTTTTAGAAAACACACAGTGTCAAGAAAAAGTTAAGTATAAGTAAGTTGATGCAAATTTAGTGAAAAAATTCTCTTCACGAATTTGAAAAAAAAGATTCGTTGATGAATTAAGACTTATGTTATCAATGTCTAATAAAGTCATTTTTTTATTTTCCGCTCTAAATTTTTAGTAACATATCCAGAATCTAGCTTTATCATAAAATTTTCAATTGTATAATTGTCATGAAATATCTTTTTGTTGCTCAGAGCAATCTGTGAAACATTTTAAAATTTTGTGAGTTAAATATTTACTCTCTCTAAACAGGCCAATTGCAAAAAGTATACATAGTTGAAGATAAAAGTTTGCTGTGAAGTATACTCATTTCTGGTAATTAGTCTGGATACTGTGGTTTCAGGCCCGGGTACCAAAGTGCTTTTGTTGAAGCTTACATACGTAAATTAGAAAATTTGTCTTTGTTACCTACCATTTTTAGCCAAGTTCACTTTTTGTATTCAAAAAAGACAGTAAAAAATTGGTTGGAAACTTTCTCGATGTCGTTAATAGCATACATATTCCTTGGGTTGTGTTATATTATCAGAATTTTGTGTTCTGGTGTTTTAATTTCCTCAAAATTATTTTTGCGTATTGTGCATCCTGCAAAAATTAAAAAAGTTCCTGTAATTTTTTATAGGAGGATGGAGCTTCAGTTGAGAAGATATATCTTAATGCATCAGAAGCTTTTATGAAATTCAAAGAGAAACATATCAGTGCAGAAAGTCTGCACTTTTCAGATACTGCTTGTAGTAGCATGCAAAAATATAACTTTTCGTAAGTATATATTTTAAAAACTGTTTATTTTTATGTTTCTATGTAGTATTAAAAAAATCAAATCAAATAAATTCTAGTAAATTATCTAGTAGTTCTAATGACTTTGAGGCAGTAAAATAGTGTTTATTTCTAAGAACTGGTACCATTTCACTTTCCTAATTTTAATAGTTTTCGCTTATCTGACTGTGTATTAGAGCGTCTCATTTCTTAGCTAAATACAACTGCTGTGGTTAAAGATTTTTATATGCAACAAATTAAAAACAATGCCTCCCTGACCAGCATTCTTAAATGCTGCATATAAAACATAGCTTTTTTCAGTCAAGCCACTCGTTTCTTATAAAATACTCATATTAATTTCTGTCTTGATCGGTATATTGAATGCATTTTATTATTGATACATATGATTAAACTTGTTATCTGAGAAAGTAACGTAGGTGCCATTGTATTGAGAAGATGCTTAGGAAGTATTTAGTCTAAACTTGGTTTAAATTCAGGAGGTATTTAGTAAGTCCTTGCCGTATATTTAGTGAGTTTTTAATGCTCACAATACACAGGACTAGATGAAGATAGTGTAAAACTTTGCTTGAAAAAATTTTTTTAAAAGTGTAAAAAATTGGAAGAATTAAAATTGACATTACAATAAAAACCAGTAGTCAGTAGGTGCTTAGATATCCACGTACGGAGTTATACTTCCATGGCAGACAATATATAAATGAAAATGTGATTTCTATGAAGCAATGTTTTAAGTAATCTATTGCGATACATCGAAAATGGTGCTATGACTGTTCGAATTCGGTAATTGGGTGTGGTTTAAATGAGTTATTTGATATTCAATGAATTAATAATAATAAGGAATATATTCTGTCGACAAAAAAATTTAAAAGTTATGCCACAGTACCATGTGCTGCCGGGCTGACTAGTACAAGACTGTACTTTTTCTGCATTAAATCTCCCGATCACTTTAAAGCTACTTTTCACCATCTACGCTAATATCATTTATAACCTCAGTCTCACATCTGCCTCATATGCTCCCACATTTATTCTTAGTTGCATATATAATCCCCATAACATGTATCAGAAAGGCTAAAAAAACATTTTTGTAGTACTGCTTCATTATGAATAGGGTAGTATTACATGTAATGAATGTAGCCTAACTAAAAAAATTACCATATTTACGAGTTGGAAAACTTTTAAGAATATGTTGCAATTAAAGAGTAATAATTTATATATAGAACCTTGTATGAATAAAATAATAATAAAAAAAAAAATGAACTTTAAAAATATTTAGAAAACTATTAAATAAACAATTATTTTTTTTAAAAATACCCAGTTATAAGGAAGAATTAAACATTTGTTAATATTATCTGATACAGAAAAAAAGTTTGTTAAGTTTAAACAAAAATTATTCAACCAAACTAATCATTTATAAATGCACATAATTTATATGCAAACCGAGTTAATTAATAAACTGTGAGTGAGGATTAAAACTAAAAATAAGTGACGAACCTCAGTATAAAAAAAATTAAAAGATTTTTGTTTGTGGCAGAGTTGGTACAATACTTAGTTCGCGTGTAGGAGGTTGTTGGTTTAATTTTCATGAAAAATGTTTGTTTGTTTGTTGTTTATTTTTTTTTTTTTCTAGGAGAATCAGTTCAAGAGTAAGAATTGTAATTGAAAATTTATTTTTTTAACATGCAAACGGTGGGAATAAAGGAGGGGCGAAGTCAAATAAAAAATTTACAACTGTGTATATTTTCCTAAAGTCCAAATTCTAAAATCGTTGGTTCACTTGAGCACATAATGTGCCAACAGTATATATATTTTAAATATAATTAATATTAATTAACGTGTAGAAAGTAATGAATCGAAAGTAACTCTTATTAAAAATAGCTTGTAACTAAGTGGATACGGTAATTAGCTCGTACGCATGAAGGTGTGTTTGTTTGAACCTCGTGGAAATTAGAAATTAACTTATATTGCTCCCTTCTGTTTTTCTGTTCTTGGAATTAAAAAATTCACTTCTGTCACATATTTTTTAAATGCGAAAATTTTGAAGTTGTTGATTTACTCCTGTGCAAAATACGCCTATATAAGTGTAACTCTGATGATTTTTAAATTATTATTAATTTTAACGGTTATTTAAAAATCGTTTAAGTTATAGTGTATTTAGAAAGTCACATAAATGCAGTATCTATTCATGCCATTATTATAATTTTTGTCGATAAGGAATCAAATAATAATAACAATTTAACGTTCTTGATAATAAGGTTTTTATTACCATCGAAAACGTTCAATAAAAAAATTTGATTTTCTTATTTACCCATGATTTGTGAAATTTATAGTAGATTTTTATTCCTTTGAATACACACATTTGTTTTCGTCCAAAGCTACATACGAAAAAAGCTCCATTTTTTTTCATTATAAGTAAAATGTTCATTATAAACTAAATTGACAAGTATTCTTATTTCTCTTAACTGAAAGAGTTCTGGAAGTCATAAACGAAGCAGAAATTATCGAAATTAAAAACATGACGAATGGTATTCGCTTAATTGATAATTTTATTGAATTAATATAAATTAATAATTGTAATTTTTTCTTAGAACAATGGCTGCTTTTTATAATAAATAATATTTTATGTTATTATATTCACCCTGTAGGGCCTTCAGCCTAGTAGATTAATGATGACCAGTAAATAAGCGATTCATCAGTACCAGTGAATAAAGAGAATCAGTCTTTACTTCTTGAAATATAAAAACCAACTATAAATCGAAAAAAATAAAAACGAAAGTTCCATAGTGCCTTAACCTTTGCACGTGATCGTTTGCTATATCCGAAAAGATGAGCCTATCAATTTATGTGTGAGTAAATGAACGTTTTTATTTGAGTTAAAGATGTTTTTTTTTTATCTTTTAACACAATAATGTTCACTACTGTGATTTAAAAATTGGTCTTTTAAAATAATTTTTTTTATATCTTTAATAATTAATCTTATACGTATTAAGTACATATTAAATACAGTGCTATAAAAGAGCTTTGTTCTTTTAACGGTTCATATACTGTATTGATGATCCTACTGAACTGGATATTTACTTAAAAAAATATTATGAAGGTCGTTGGAGAAGCTTACGTTTCACTGTGTCATCGGTTTATTAATTTTTTTTCTGTTTTGTGTCTACTTCGATTTGATACTCAAAATCATGATATTCCGAAGTATCAAAAAATTTAATGAATTTGACAAATTAGTTATTTCGATTATTTAGTTGATACCATGATTACTGTGATTTTTTAATTTTTGTATTACTCTTTTAAGTTTATTTTTCTTCAAATTTATTGTTACTCATTTTCAAGAATAATTTTTTTTAATTTACTACTTTATAACTTACATATAACTGAAAGCTCTTGTAAATCTCAAAGTAGCTCCAATCGAACTTAAGTATAGGGTTAAAACCTCTAGTTGTAAAATATGTCTCTATTACTAATTTTTTGAGGATTCAATTTCATTTGAGTTCATACTAAGTTATGAGGTATTAAAACTATACAATAAACTGTTTATAGTATAATTATAAAAAACCAAAGAAAAAAACAAATAGTTCACTGTAAAATACTTGAAAAAAATACTTCATTACATTTTCATTTTATAACATCTTAAAAAAGTATTTTCATATAGCCTAATGAAATTCTTATAAGGATAGTAAACAGAATCTCAACTATTACATTTAATAATTTTTTTATTTTTTGTAAGCGCTCTTTATTACAAACACGTTTTTATGAGTCGTCCCTTTTTTTAAGACAGCTGCGCAGAGTTTTTCATAAAATAGCCTTGGTGCATATATTGCCTGTTACCTATTTAGAAAGCCGAAGATATCAATTGATTCTAAGTAGCTCTCAGTGTTCTGCGTGATATAAGTCAAGTAACTGTGGATTTTTTGCTTAGCAGTACAATTTATTAGTGTGGAATAACAAGCTTATTCCTCTGTCTTGATAGAGTACGTGAATTTAAGTCGTAGGTGTTAAAAGCTTGTGTTTCGTGTTTTTCAGCGTATCTAACCTTAAAATTTGTTTATATTTCTGCGTAATGCCTTGCATTTTATAATGTTTTTTGTTCAAAACCTAATTTTTTGTTATTTGATGGAATACACAACAGAAATAAAAAAAAGAATAAGATCACTTTAAACGAAAAAAATAAGCCTTATTGTAGAGCACAAAAACAGAAAATAAACTTTTTGAACTGTTAAATCTAAAAAAACTATACGAAAAAGGAAAGAAACTCCACTAAAGCGTTAAGAAGGTTTGATAGTATCAGATGGGGAGTCCCATGGTCTACACAGATATACCTTCTTTATCGCGCACCTTCTCTCGCACTCTACAAACTTGAAATTGTACCACTGTAATTGATTGTGTTTTTAAAAAATACCTGTCAAGGCTTGATTTTTTTTGAGTATTTGCCTTCTGTACTCAGGTATTTGTAAAAACTTTTTTTATTTTGACACATTTATAATATACCCTAATTACAATTAAAGGCACTTCAGCTTGTTCTCTCATAAGATACCGTGTTAAACTGTCAATAGTTGGTAATTTTATTTTCTTGAAAATTTTCCTGGTAAAAAGTTTGAAAAATTCATTTGCAATCCTAATATACTTTAATATGACATCCAGTTTTTTGACAGGATCTTACATTTTAGACTTTTTCTCCTAAACCTCCTGAAATAAAGCTTTGGATTCTGCGAAAAAAATAATTTAACTGAGAAAATTGACAAAAAACAATGAAGCTCCATTGTTCCATAGTCTTAACTATTTACTAAAATTTACAAAGTTTTTATCAAGTTGCTGCGAAAACGGGATCATCATGTATTCTGTGTGCCAGCACTAGAAGGGAAATTACGTCGTGTTTTAAAACCAAATCTGAATTAGGAATACCTGCAATAAAAATACTTTACCTTCCTTGTTCTTTTTCCCCTAATTACTTTTTTTTTAAGTATGAAAGTCTTGTATGCAAGTTTCTTGCAAAGTTCCTTTCAGATGTCTTGGTCTTCTATTTCACTGGGAACTATTTACAGGGCGCAGTGATTGTCCCAAGTGCAACCCAGCTATTATCAAGTTTAATGGAAAGATCTTTTCCAGTAAACCATCTAACTTGCTGTACCAAATCTTTTTTTAAACCAATAGTGACTTTACCTAAAAAGATAATCAGGTGTTTGCTTTTCTAAGAAAAATTAGCTCCTGGAGGTCTTATTATTACCAAAAATTCCACTATTCGTTTTAGAAATCGGATTAGTGGTTTTTCGGCATCTTGGGTACTCCATCGAAAAAGCCCTAAAAAAAATCTCGATAATTTTCGACGGGATCCGATCACTCAATCAGTGTTGATAGTTGTCGCTTTCCTACGTCACCTTTTTGTGTACCGCATACCTGTATAGCTTTATACTCGTATACCTTTATACACTATACTCTTTACTTTAGACAACGCTTATATGGCGCTGCAGTGACTTGACTTTCACTACACAAGCCACGAGTGCATGTTTATTACGGACGGCTCCTCCTTAATCAGGAGGGACTTCTGCTGTATCGCTCCTTGGTCCCTGTCAACCACACTAACACAAAGTTTCCCTCTCTCTCACTTTCTCTCTTTCTCTCTTTCTATATACATATGTATATATGTATATATGTATGTGTTTATCAAGAGATTAGATTAGCTTACATTAGACTTTATTAAGGCCTTGTTCTATTGCCATACCTGGCCCTCAAATAATGATATAATGAATGAATGTAAAAATAAAAATAAAAATGAATCTAGTAAATACATAGTAACTTGAATTATATAATAAGCGGTAGTAGTAAACATGGTTGCAAAACAAAAAGGACAATATAGAAATAGTATACTTAGTATACAAATTTGAACATATTAAGTGTATTCAGTATTGTAAGAAAAATAAGTAAAATAACATAGATAATAATAATAGTATTATTCTACGCGATAAGTTACAAAGTAAAGTGACTATATAAAACATAGTACATACAAAATAAATTAAACCTCATAATGATTTAATAGTGTTATTGTTGTTTAAAAATTAAAAGTTAAAATTAGCGATTGAGCAAATATTTCCTTTTTAGCAACTGTGTCACCTAGATGAAACCAGAGCTGCCTTTTCATAATTAAGAATAGATTTCCAAAGCAAGTCTTTGAAAGCAGTAATACAAGATTGATCAAAGACCAGTAAGCACGGGCGATTTAGTATGTTAATAACCTGAACTAAAAAGGATTGTCGATAAGATTCTGTTCTAAAGCATGGGACATACAATAAAGACGACAATACTCTGGTTGATCGTCTGAGATTATCCCTATCACCAATATGTGAAAAACTTTGGGCTAGGTATTAGGGGCAATTGTGTGCGATAATTGAGTATGCCACTGAACGAAGGCTATAATCACGCCTTTCGCCAACCGACATCCAATCCAAAGCCGAACGATACGGAGTGACTCGAGAGAATCTATGAATGTTGCCGAAAACAAATCGTACACATGTATTTAATGCTTTACGCAGTTTGGCATTAGAAGTAAGGTCGATCGAATGATAAGCAACACACATATAGTCAAAAAGTGGGAAGATTAAGCTTTCAACTAGTTTCTTTTTGAGCTTGAATGATAGCGCATGTTTAAAAAATTTCAGAGAATACAAAGCTCTAAAGACCTGTCCAGACACATGCCTTGAATGTCGATCCCAACTTAAGGTGGGAGTTAGCCACAGTCCTAATGTTTTGACTTCAGTCACAAATTTGATATTTACATCAGTGAGGGTGATGTTAGGTAAAGTAGCCATATTAATTCTTGAAATAAAAGTAGCACTACCAAGTAATATTGCTAAGGTTGACTGAATAAGAGGTGACTTATGAAAACAATCACATGTACATAAGGGTTATTATGAGGACAAAAGTGGAATCATGTGGACGTCCGCATAATTCTACCATGTTATTGATATATATGTTAGAAGCACGTGAAGTCCGCATAAGTCACTATTTATAAATATATATATATATATAAATATATGTGTGTGTGTGAGTGTGTGTGTGTGTGTTTATCAAGAGGTGACTTATGCAAATAATCACATTTATATAAGGGTTATTATATATGTCTGTCTGTCATGTTTCTCTTTTTTAATCCACATGTAACGTGTGAACGTATAATGGTGGTACTCCTGAACATGAATTTCGTGGTCTCTCGAATACTAGTGCAGGCAAGTTAACGGACTTAAGCCCATATTTAAAAAAAAATCCTCTATCCCATTTTTAACGGGATAATCGAAAAAAAATAGGAAAAATAGTCGAGTATTTTTTTAGAAAATAAATTTTCACAAAACCTATGGAAAAAAACGTATAAAATGTCCGTACAATAAGGTTTTTTGCTATTCTCGATGTAGAAGAAATTGTTGCCAGAAACAAAAATTAGTGTATAATAGCGCTTGAAAAACTGTAAATAATGAATTTTCATTTGTCTAAGTCGGTCTCTTCCTACAAACAATAAAAACTACTAGAAACGGCTACTTTTTGATATTTAATCACAGGACTTTTAATGCAAAGTAGATGGCAAGTTGAAACCTATTAAAAAAAAATTAGCACTAAACAATTTAAAAGAATTGTATGAAATTTTTACCAGTACGTATCTAACTATGACATGTAGTTTTTCAAAGTTTGCTAGCTAAGGCCGAAATATTGTGTTTTGGCAGGTGCTTCTGGTACTCACTCTGTTTGTGTATGTCTAATACATAAGAATGTTAATTTATTAGTGACTGGTACCAATATTAAATCACTTACTTCTGGTTCTGAACTGCCTTTGATCAATAATAAGGATTGTTTGGATCGTATGATACGCAAAACCAAAACGATTGATTGTCATTTAAATTCTTGTAAGAAGTGCCCAGGCGTGACGAATGTTATTGAGCAACTGGAGGAAATTTTTGTAAAAAAATGTATTGAAATTTTTACCTATAAACAATGGATTACTGTTGAAAGAATCTCATTGCAGACCCTAATATCTCTAGTTAATGAATTTTTACAGAAGTTAAGTGAAGGTTTCCAAAAACTGTTGATTCATTTATTTTTAGTTATCAAACAAAGGGATTTTTTAAATGAGATGAAAAACAAACTGAGAGAAAACGAGTATATCGTAATTTGCGACTTCTCAGAAAATTATGCTTTCATAATTAAAAATTCGGTTCAGGGTCTACATTGGAACAACGATCAGGCAACCGTACGCCCCTTTTTAATTTATAATAGGAATTACTTGGATGAATTAAAAATTTCAAGTTTTGTTTGCATTTCTGAATGCCTACATCACGACACTATTGCCGTACATCTGTATCAAAAGCAGTTGATTAAATGTATTTAAATTAATTTACCGTGTGTTAATAAAATAAAATACATGTCTGACATTGCGAGTGGACAGTATGAAAATTAAAAAAAAATTTCATTAATCTCACTCATTACTTTAAAGACTTTAAAATAGCAGCAGAGTGGCATTTTTTCCCCACTTCACATGAAAAGAGGCTATGCGACGGAATATGTGGGACTGTAAAACGACTAGCTGTTAGAGCAAGTCTTCAGAGAATTAACAATCCCATTTAAACGCCACGAGAACTTTTTGATTGGGCCACAGAATCACTGCCAAATATTACTTGTCGTTATTCTACAAATAAAGATTCTAAAGAAGAAAGAAAATTAGTGTCAGAGAGATTTTGGAGAGCAACAACGATTAAGGGAACGCTAAAATATCATAGCATGGTTTCACTATCTCATCAAAAATTAGAAGCGAGGCTGCTTTCTTTGCACGAAAAAACTAATATTGTGAAAATTTTCAAGTGACATAGTTTTGTTATGAAACTGTAAAAAAAGTTTTACTTGTATATGAAAATTTTGTTACATCTATAAATAAATATTAAGCAATCATAATGCTTACTCGATTTTTTATTACACATTTTTATTATTTTAATAAAATACAATTTTTAGTTTTATTTTCGATTATAGACTTTGTTATACATCTTACACACTATTTGCATTATATTAAGTAGTTGAGATCACTAGTTCTATAAATTAGCGAAAGCTAATCAAATAAATTGGGACGCTTCTAAAATAGTTTAAAGAGCTTACCTCCTACGCACAATTCTGAATAGTAGGCTCGGACATTTACTGGAATTTTGTTACATAGTGCGCCGATACTCTAAAGGACACCACAAAAAAGTAAAGTCTGGCAAGGGGTACAATTAGACTCACTTTTTTCATCTCTTGGTCCTGATGTTAAAATTTTAAGTACTCTTACACACAGATCGGGATCCAGCCTTAATATAGTAACAAGACATATAATGGTCAAAAATATTGATCAATGTTCAAAGGGCAGTAGTTGAACTCTAGATATATAGGCGAGATATTATCTGATTTCATGATAGAGAGAAAGAGGAAGAGAAAAAAAGAGAGAGAGAAAGATAGAAAAGCTAAGTGCGTAAAAATCAGACGTTGTGTAGAGCAGCAAAGTTAGTTTTTTCGCTAAAAAAATCGTCCGTCCATTTTTTTATCAAGCTAATTGTAAGTAAAATATCAGAAATAGCTGAGTATATTATTGGAAATGAAATTTTCACGGAACACATGGATCAGTGGCATACTTAATTATCGCACACAATTGCCCCTAATACCTAGCCCAAAGTTTTTCACATAATGGTGATAGGGATAATCTCAGACGATCAACCAGAGTATTGCTGTCTTTATTGTATGTCCCACGCTTTAGAACAGAATCTTATCGACAATCCTTTTTAGTTCAGGCTATTTACATAGTAAACCGCACGTGCTTACCGGTCTTGGATCAATCTTGTATCACTACTTACTGGCACCACT
Source organism: Copidosoma floridanum (assembly GCF_000648655.2). Next base: position 1,063,564 of record NW_019384229.1, on the reverse strand, counting down.
CATTAGTAAACTAACGTTTTCATGTTCAAGACATACATAAACAGAGTGAGTACCAGATGCACCTGCCAAAACACAATATTTCGGCCTTATGCTAGCAAACTTTGAGAAACCACATTTTATAGTTGGATACGTATTCGTAAAAATTCCGTACAATTCTTTTAAATTATTTAATACTAATCTTTTTTAAATAGGTTCCGATTTGGCGTCTACTCTTATCAAAACGTAATCTTTTTTCCGGGCACATATTGAGTGTAGTCGTCAGACTGGTACAAGCTAACAGTTATATCGATAACATTATCATCTAGAGCTAGATGTTGTTTTGGGTTTGGATCCCCAATTAATCTCTTATCTTGAGCAACATTTTTTGCTATGCCTATCATGTGACGAGTTGCGGAAGGGAATGTGTCCTCAATTTTTTTATAAGACCGCGATCGAAAAATAGTCAAAATTTTTATTTCATGAACGCGGTCGGCCGAAGTATTGAAACTTTTTTGCAATGCACTTACTATCGAGGACTCGTCGTCATCTGCTTCAAGATCATCTATATCATCGCGGCTCAAATAAACAATTTTTTTGTCAATTACGGACGATATTTGTTTTGATTTTTCTTCCTAATACCTTTTCGACGATGGTTTTTGTTTTTTGATGGGTGAAGATCCTAAGAAGCTTAATCCTTAGTTGAAAAAATCAACTTGTTCACTTTGCAAAGATGGATTATCTCCTGAAAATCCAGATGTACTGTCAGTGCTCCCAACTTTTCTATAAGATTTTGCACTTGAAGAATCATCCTTTTGTAGCGTCTAAAAAAAAAAATTAGACTAAAATTAGACATAAAATTCTAGGAGAGGTTGGGTATTTCTGAACTTAATATAATAATTAAAATATTTTATGTATCAATTCTGGTAATTTATATTTACTCTCTTTTGTATATTTTTTTTTTAACTCTGATTACTTCAAGCGGCAAGAAAAACAAATTTTTTGTTGTCATGTCGAATCCAGTTTCAAAAGTTGGTTTTCATTTACTGTCCTCAAATCAGAAGTGTTTGTTGTTGTATGTTGGAGATGATTAAAACATCTGTCTGATCGATAACTAGTATTCTCAATTTTACGTGCCTTTTCTTGTGGCATTGTTATAAACTAAAAATTATTTAACTTCAAATTACAATGAGTGAGAATACGTCTTGGTAGGGGACCAAAATAAACGCACAGCTGGTTCAAAAGCCAACAAACTTGTAGTACTATAAAATCGAAAATAAGCGATAAAAAAAAATTCCTTGGACGCGTATCTCTTATTTTTGAGTATAGAAATTGGAAAAAAAATTTTAGCCGAATTGGAGAGGTGATGATTAATTTTTAGCAAAATCCGTTCGGTTTTTAAAAGGATACCCTAACAAAGAGAGTGCCTTTTTAGAATTCAAGTAAGATTAAAAAATAATTAATGGCAGTTGATTTAATTATTTGGGATAAAGCTTTCATGAGTTGAAAAAAAGCATTGGTAGTAGTTGACAGAACGTTGATAGATTTATGTAATACTAAAAAATAATTTGTACATAAATTAAGTATTTTAGGAGCCAAGTGATATAAAACGGTAATAGAAAAATTATAAAAGAACAAACTATTAAATCTTCATTTTTATGGCAGTATGAAAATTAAAAAAAAATTTCATTAATCTCACTCATTACTTTAAAGACTTTAAAATAGCAGCAGAGTGGCATTTTTTCCCCACTTCACATGAAAAGAGGCTATGCGACGGAATATGTGGGACTGTAAAACGTATAATTGTTCGATGAATATTATATTAGTTTTAATAAAATAAAATATTATACTAACATTACGAGTACATTCGTTACTTGAATGATAAATTTTTTAGAAAATCAACTGGAGAAATCAAAAGTTATTATCGTATAGAAACGCAACTTATAAAGCCGTTGATAAATCAGACGATAATATTTATCTAAATTTTTTGGCGGAAATGTTGTACTTAAATTTTTGAGTAGCATCACTATTGTACTCATTTTTAGATTTAGTTTATGGGGTGGTTATCCTTCACAAACATTGTTTAACATTTCCGCCAAAAAATTTAGATAAATATTATCGTCCGATCAGATCTATCAGATATACTGTGTAATGAAATACGCTTACGAATTACGAAATTATTACAGTATAATTTAAACGGAGAAACGATAACTGGAAAAAAAATTGGAAAGAGTCTTCATTCCAACAATAACTTTAGTCACAGGGAACACCTGAACATTACTTTTTATTTCGTATCGTAAATAGTTTCCAATCGTTGTGGCATTTGCTATGACAATAAACAAATCTCAAGGTCAGGTTTCAAAGCTCACGTTTTGATGATGTAGGTTTGTACTCAAAAAAATTCTTATTTTCTCATGATTAATTATACGTGGCTTTATCAAGATGCAAAAATAAAAATAATTAAATTACTCGAGTACAAAAAATAAGAAACACAGAAGTCGATGATATTGTTTGGAATGCGATATTTACATAATTATTTGACTTTACTTGATAATTTTTATAGATAAATCGACAATATCTATGGCAATAAATTTAAAGTTATTATATTCATAAATATTTCATTATTTAACAAGTATACATGACATGATGCATTATATTTTTTCATGATGATACTTTATTGTTAAAAAAGTTTAATTTTGAATTTTTCAGAATAGAAAATCTTTAATTTTTCCAACAAAATTTATTATAATTTAATAGCTTAGTAAACATGTTAAATAAAAATTATTATAGCTTTTTTTAGAAAATTGGGTTAATTTTATCATTATTAATATTTTAAATTGCAGTTATAAAATTAAATTTTGATTCATTGATGTACGAAATTAAAATACTACGATAATTATTTTATAATCCGTATACGTTGAAGGAACAGGTAGTGACAGATGGGTTCTTTAAATTGAGAAAATATACATAAATATACAAATAAATTATTCATACATCCAAAAAATGTATAAATTCATGATACACATAAACATATATATGTATATAGTTATAAATATTAGTCAGATTGAAAATTAGATACCGGGAGTTCTGTCTCTTCGTGATTTTCATATGGCTAAATTAGTAGGTCATGCACTTAACCTTTTTAAATTAGGCGATACTATCATGGTTTCTATTATTTAATAATTATGTATCGCTTGAATTTATATATGTAGTTTATTATGACAATAATTACAGCAACGGTAGAGGAGGACTGGGGTATAACAAACTATTACTTTTGTGTACGTTTGGGAGGCGTAACATGCGCTGATTGCTGCAAGATTGAGTGAAATATATACTCCGTAAGTTGTAAAAGTAATGCTGTTCAACCAGCGAGAATATTAATCTTGGATACTCGTATACACTTTCAGAATTCTACACAATTCTTACACTCCCCACCGGTGTGATCGTATTACTACAAAAGAACACTTAAAAAGTACTGAAGTAGTATGAAAACGTCTTTAATCAATTGTATCGCACTGTACAGCTTGGTTTTTTCGTGTACATGACACGAGCTACGCTTTTCTTTCTAATACCGCCCTTAAAATGGCGGAGAATCATGAACTATTATTTACTGTGGACTTGCGTGGCTCTAACGCAATGTTAGGGGAAAGGGTATGGATCAACTGCTCGTCGATCGTTGAATTCACTACCGTAAGCACGCTGCACCTGCCAGACTACAGTTCACTTGATGATATTCGTCCAGGCACGAGGAAGTTGCCGCTCACACACACAGCAAGGTCACCACTAGGAAGCTTCTGGAAAGTCGGCTTTTGCGGCTCTTGTCAGCTACGGGTGTGGCGAGGGTCTGCCAATGCGGCGTCGCACTGGCAAGGGCCTCACCTTTGACCACTAAGCAGGACAGAGACAACCTCTGCTTTCACAGCATGTGGTGACCATTGTCGGTAGGTGTGTGTGTTTGTGCTGTGTGCCGATATGCGTGTTTCATCAGTGCCCCGCCTGCTTACGTGTAAACAGCCACGACTTCGGTGCAGTAGGGGAAAAGGGGGTGGTTAACGTGTGGGAGAGCCACGCAAGATACTTTCCTTACATTTATTTGCCGTGCAGGTGCGTTGTCTTAACCAACACCAAACCTAGCAAGCCGTATCGAGGAGACATATTTCCTCTAGCTAAGATACCCTCGATACTGACTGTACATTTTGGGAGAGCCTGTAATACGTCAAAATACCGTGTTATAAATCTCCATGGTCAAATTCTACGTTCACCATGGGGTATAATAATTCACCAGTATATATAATCCCGCTCGCTTGTCTAGCGTTTGGTGGAGGTCCTATGCCCGGAAGCTACTGATTTTACCAAACCATAGTGTCTTGTATGTTTTGTGTGAGTGTTTGCGTAGTATTATGCCTTCTTCTGGAACTGGATCAGATATCCTAGCTGGTTTTTTTCGTTTGTGTACTGTGTAATTCGGTGTACTAGCACGGTGTTGGGTGTGTAACATTAGTGTGATATGTATCAGAGTATCTCTACATGTCGGTGGAGTGTATACGTTACAAAAAAAACTTATACTAAGAAAATAAGAAAATGGAACTTGAATCAATCTTGCTGCTTGAGTCATTGATTTGCTTGTTTTGCTAACAGCGTGAAAATAAAAAAAAATAAAAAAATCTCCAAAATAATGTAAAAAAAATGTGTTTGTATGTACTAAAAATTAATGCTAGACAAGACGACAAGATAATAACTTTAAGCTCCGGTTGAATGGTAGTGATTTATTTAATTTATGTAAAAAGTAAAATTTACTCCGTAAATCTTGGGAGACTTGTCTCACGTTCGCTCGTTTAGCTTATCTGTTGTTAACATGATTTTACTTACTGGCCATTTACCTCCCCATGCCTAAACTTAGCCAATACCTTTGCGGGTAACTTGAAGGAACCGATCTGGCAGGCGCAGCTGGATGGCCAATCATTTTAACGAATAACAATTTATTAGCAAATATTTACATACTGTCTTTTCTAAAATGTGAATAATAAAAAAAAAAAATTGTCTTAGCAATAAAAAAAAATGATGCAAACAGAAAATTAAGATTAATGGATCATTGCAATAGGATGTATAAAAATGACTTTTCTTAAAAAAAACGCTAATAAGGGGCAAATACTCCGTGACGTTGAAAAAAAATTTACAAAATAAATAGGAAGAACAAGAAAAGTGAGAAAAAAAGGGAAAAAAAAGAAAAGAGAAAAAAAAAATCTATTGGAGCGGTAGGGAATAAAGAACAAAAAAAAAAGAAAGAAAAATCAGATGTTGGCCTCTAGACTTACGACAGATATGAAACATCAAAGAATATGTTATTGAACTCGGTAGTATTGTCTATGATAAAAAATAGTAGTTTTCGTCAGATAAGTGCCGTTGTCTTCAGGGCTATTTTGTAGCGTTAAGCAGCCACGGAGTAATGTCACGTATGTGGCGAATCCTATTTTTTCTACCGAGTGCACACCAGTCTCTCCAAAACGTGTAAGATAGGAAAATTATTAATTTTTTTGACTCTAAATAATCTTTATTTCATATTTTTATATTAAAAAGACAGTTTATTTATAAATTTTTATTCTTATCAGTGAATATTGTATACTAGGAAAAAACGAATTATGTTTATATTTTTTTTGTTCATTAACATATAAACAACGAGAACAAAAAATAACAATAATACACGGCAAAGAGTATATCTATACTACGTATCTACACATAGGTACATACATTAATTCAACAAACGATCAGGTGTATTTCTTTCTCTGTCTCTCTTTCTCTTTTTGGATACCTGTTTACTGTCCGTAGCTGCGCACGTGCGTGAATTTCGTTGGCTCTTTATTAAAGATGGGTTAAAATGGAGTTTGAATAAACACAATTAAAAGACCTCGGGAAAACTTTGCACAATAATCAAATATTGATATTTTAAATTAATCCTGTTCACAGAGAAGAAATTTTTTTTTAATTATGAAAAAATGATACTAATTCTAATTTTAATTTATCATTTTCTACGTGTGCAAAATATTTAAAAAAGCCATGAAAAAAGTCTAACTATGGGTACAAGAGAGAGAGAGAGAGCAAGCGCGAGAGCAGACGATCAATGGCTCTCGCTCTGTCACTTACTTTTACAGGTACAGCCAAAATGCCTTTCTCATTTTTTTCTCAACATTTTGTGCTAGTTAAAACAAAATTAAAAGTGCTTATTAATAAAAAGTTCTTCGCCTTACATGCTAGTACTTTTATTTTTTCTGTACATAAAACCGTTAAAAGATGTCAGCAAAATGAACTTCAAAACACAATTTTACATGATTTCAATATTATAAGACCACTCCAAAATAATCATTATCATTTCTTTTAAAATCGGCAGACTTAATTATATATCATATAAAAACATCCCATTATAGATCAATTTTCTCGGAGTCCGTAAAATTTGAAAAAAATATTTACACATATATAATACAGAATATATGTGTGCACGTATGTATATGCTATATGTACAATACATACATAATATTTGCTTATTATATAATTTTCTATATAGCTATATATACGGGTAGTACACGTCAAAAACGACAGAGGGGCGGCAGTAAACGCGTGGAAAGTGATAGAGAACCGAGCCTAGCCGAGCCGATCCGAGTCAAACCGGAGATCGTGCCATCGCACGGGTCGCTTCATTGCGTCGTTCAAACCTCCACGCATGCCAGTAGATGTTTCACATCAAAAATTATTGGGGTGGTAGGGGTGGTGATTTGCATGGAGCTGAAACTAGCCCCAAGCCAGAGCAGCCTCACCAGGGACGAATCAGACCTGAGGGGCCCCGGGGCTAAAAATTTTTTTTTTGTCCTGATCCATTCGAAAAACGCTACATATAGTTGCGATTCTCCCATTCGCAATCCCTGCAACTTTTTAAAGCCGTCAAAAGTCGTCAGGCTGGGGAAAAAAAGAGTTTTCCGACGATACGTACATACGCGTATACGAAAAAATGAATAAAAATTTATAACTTATTTTTCGGCTCTTGTGCCACCTTTAAAATTAATAAAATGTGTTTCTATCACTTCTGTACACGATACCTACAAGTTTTCCAAGCCGTGACAGGCCGCCATGCTTGGAAAATGATGAGTATTCCGGCGATACGCAAATACGCGTATACAAAAAAATCAGAAAAAAATCTGTAACTTATTTTTCAGCTCTTGTGCCACTTCGAAAATTAATCAAATATGTTTCTATCACTTCCATACACGATACCTACAAGTTTTTAAAACCGTGAAAGGCCGCCAGGCTTGGAAAACAGTGAGTTTTCCGCCGATAGGCAAACACGTGTATACGAAAAAATCGGAAAAAAATTTATAACTTATTTTTTGGCCCTTGTAACACCTTAAAAATTGATGAAATATGTTTCTATCACTTCTATAAACGATACCTAGAAGTTTTTTAAACCGTGAAAGGCCGCCGAGCTTAGAAAATGATGAGTTTTTTTGCTGATACGGAAATACGCGTATACGAAAAAATCAGAAAACATTTATAACTTTTTGTTGGGCTCTTGTGCCACCTTGGAAACTAATAAAATACAATTTTTATTACTACTATTCACGATCACAATAAGTTTGTCAAGCCGTGACAGGCCGCCAGGCTTGGAAAATAATGAGTTTTCCGCCTATACTCAAATACGCGTATACAAAAAAATCAGAAAAAAATCTGTAACTTATTTTTCGGCTCTTGTGCCACTTCGGAAATTGATCGAATATGTTTCTATCACTTCCATACACGATACCTACAAGTTTTTTGAACCTTGAAAGGCCGCCAGGCTTAGAAAACAGTGAGTTTTCCGCCGATGGGCAAATACATGTATACGAAAAAATCGGAAAAAAATTCATAACTTATTTTTCGGCTCTTGTGCCACCTTGGAAATTGATAGAATATGTTTCTATCACTTTTATACACAATCCTAATTAGTTTTCCAAGCCGTGACAGGCCGCCAGGCTTGAAAAAATGATGAGTTTTCCGCCTATACTCAAATACGAGTATACACAAAAATTAGAAAAAAGTTTGTAACTTATTTTTCGGCCCTTGTAACACCTTGAAAATTGATAGAATATGTTTCTATCACTTCTATACACGATACCTACAAGATTTTTAAAATGTGAAAGGCCGCCAGGCTTGAAAAACAGTGAGTTTTTCGCCGATGGGCAAATACGTGTATCCAAAAAAATCAGAAAAAATCTGTAACTTATTTTTTGGCTCTTGTGCCACCTTGGAAATTGATAGAATATGTTTCTATTACTTCTATACACATTTCTAATTAGTTTTTTAAGCCGTGACAGGCCGCCAGGCTTGGAAAAGTTATGAGTTTTCCGCCTACACTCAAATACGCGTATACAAAAAAATGAGAAAAAAATTTATAACTTATCTTTCGGCCCTTTTAACACCTTCAAAATTAATAAAATATGTTTCTATCACTTTTATAAACGATATCTAGAAGTTTTTCAAACCATGAAAGGCCGCTGAGCTTAGAAAATGTTGAGTTTTTTTGCTGATACGCAAATACGCGTATGCGAAAAAATCAGAAAAAAATTTACAACTTTTTGTTGGGCTCTTGCGCCACCTCAAAAATCGATAGAATACGTTTTTATCACTACTATTCACGATCACAATAAGTTTTCCAAGCCGTGACAGGCCGCCAGGCTTGGAAAATAATGAGTTTTCCGCCGATACGCAAATACGCATATACAAGAAAATCAGAAAAAAATCTGTAACTTATTCTTCGCCTCTTGTGCCATTAAAAAAATTGATAGAATATGTTTCTATCACTTTCATACACGATCTTTATTAGTTTTCCAAGCCGTAACAGGCCGCTAGGCTTAAAAAAATGATGAGTTTTCCGCCTATACTCAAATACGCGTATACAAAAAAACGAGAAAATAATTTATAACTTATTTTTCGGCCCTTGTGCCACCTTAAAAATTAATAAAATATGTTTCTATTAGTTTTAAACACGATACCTGGACGTTTTCCAAGCCGTGACAGGCCCCAAGGCTTGGAAAATGATGAGTTTTCCGCCGATACGCCAATACGCGTATACAAAAAAATGAGAAAAAAATTTATAACTTATTTGTCGGCCCTTGTGCCACCTTGAAAATTAATGAAATATGTTTCTATTAGTTTAATACACGATACTTGCAATTTTTTAAAGCCATGAAAGGCCGCTAGGCTTGGAAAACAGTGAGTTTTTCGCCGATGGGCAAATACGTGTATTCAAAAAAATCAGAAAAAATCTGTAACTTATTTTTTGGCTCTTGTGCCACTTTGGAGATTGATCGAATATGTTTTTTTCACTTCTATACACGATACTTACAAGTTTTTTGAACCGTGAAAGGCCGCCAGGCTTGGAAAACAGTGAGTTTTCCGCCGATGGGCAAACGCGTGTATACGAAAAAATTGGAAAAAAATTCATAACTTATTTTTCGGCTCTTGTGCCACCTTGGAAATTGATTAAATATGTTTCTATTACTTATATACACATTTCTAATTAGTTTTTCAAGCCGTGACAGGCCGCCAGGCTTGGAAAAGTTATGAGTTTTCAGCCTACACTCAAATACGCGTATACAAAAAAATTAGAAAAAAATTTATAACTTATTTTTCGGCCCTTTTAACACCTTAAAAATTAATAGAATATGTTTTTATTACTTTTATAAACGATATTTAGAAGTTTTTTAAACCGTGAAAGGCCGCCAAGCTTAGAAAATGTTGAGTTTTTTTGCTGATACGCAAATACGCGTATGCGAAAAAATCAGAAAAAAATTTACAACTTTTTGTTGGGCTCTTGCGCCACCTTAAAAATCGATAGGATACGTTTTTATTACTACTATTCACGATCACAATAAGTTTTTTAAGCCGTGACAGGCCGCCAGGCTTGGAAATGTTGAGTTTTTTTGCTGAGACGCAAATACTCGTATACAAGAAAATCAGAAAAAAATCTGTAACTTATTCTTCGCCTCTTGTGCCACTTTGAAAATTGATAGAATATGTTTTTATCACTTTCATACACGATCTTTATTAGTTTTCCAAGCCGTAACAGGCCGCTAGGCTTGAAAAAATGATGAGTTTTCTGCCTATACTCAAATACACGTATACAAAAAAATTCGAAAATAATTCATAACTTATTTTCCGGCCCTTGTGCCACCTTTAAAATTAATAGAATATGTTCTAATAACTACTATTCACGATCGCAATAAGTTTGTCAAGCCTTGTAAGGCCGCCAGGCTTGGAAAAATGATGAGTCTTACGCCTATACTCAAATACGCGTATACAAAAAAATCAGAAAATTTATAACATTTTGTTGGGCTCTTGTGCCACCTTTAAAATTAATAGAATGTGTTTCTATTAGTTTTAAACACGATACCTGCAAGTTTTCCAAGCCGTGACAGGCCGCCAGGCTTGGAAAATGATTAGTTTTCCGCCGATACGCAAATACGCGTATACAAAAAAATCAGAAAAAATCTGTAACTTATTTTTTGGCTCTTGTGCCACTTCGGAGATTAATCAAATATGTTTCTTTCACTTCTATACACAATACCTACAAGTTTTTTGAACCGTGAAAGGCCGCCAGGCTTGGAAAACAGTGAGTTTTACGCCGATGGGAAAATACGTGTATGCGAAAAAATCGGAAAAAAATTCATAATTTTTTTTTGGGCTCTTGTGCCATCTTAAAAAAAAATAATATATGCTTATTTTACTACTATACACAATCCCAATTAGTTCTTAAGCCATGAAAGGCCACCAGGCTTGGAAAATGATGAGTTTTCCGCCGATACGCCAATACGCGTATACAAAAAAATGAGAAAAAAATCTGTAACTTATTCTTCGCCTCTTGTGCCACTTTGAAAATTGATAGAAAATGTTTCTATCACTTTTATACACGATCTTTATTAGTTTTCCAAGCCGTAACAGGCCGCTAGGCTTGAAAAATGATGAGTTTTCCGCCTATACTCAAATACGCGTATACAAAAAAATGAGAAAATAATTTATAACTTATTTTTCGGCCCTTGTGCCACCTTAAATATTAATAGAATATGTTTCTTTTAGTTTTGAATACGATACCTGGATGTTTTCCAAGGCGTGACAGGCCGCCAGGCTTGGAAAAATGATGAGTCTTACGTCTATACTCAAATACGCGTATACAAAAAAATCAGAAAATTTATAACATTTTGTTGGGCTCTTGTGCCACCTTTAAAATTAATAGAATGTTTTTCTATTAGTTTTAAACACGATACCTGCAAGTTTTCCAAGCCGTGACAGGCCGCCAGGCTTGGAAAAATGATGAGTTTTCCGCCTATACTCAAATACGCGTATACAANGATAAAAAATTGTATTTTTTTTTAAATCCATTGCGCCACTTTAAAAACGAATGAAAAACATTTCCATCAGTCCCACACACAATTCCAGTAACTTTTTTAAGCCGTGAAAAGCCGCCAGACTTGGAAAACACTGAGTTTTCCGACGATACGTATGCACGTGTAAACTACTAAAAAAATTGAAAAAAAATTTGTATTTTTGTTTAAATCTATTTCACCACTTTGAAACCAAAGACTTTACATTTTTATCAGTCCCACACACAATTTCAGTAACTTTTTTAAGCCGTGAAAGGCCGCCAGGCTTGCAAAACACTGAGTTTTCCGTCGATACGTATACGCGCGGAAACTAAAAAAATGAGAAAAAATTTTTAACTTATTTTTCGGCCCTTTTAACACCTTAAAAATTAATACAATATGTTTCTATCACGCTTATAAACGATATCTAGAAGTTTTTTAAGCCGTGAAAGGCCGCCGAGCTTGAAAATGTTGAGTTTTTTTGCTGAGACGCAAAAACGCGTATACAAGAAAATCAGAAAAAAATCTGTAACTTATTCTTCGCCTCTTGTGCCACTTTAAAAATTGATAGAATATGTTTCTATCACTTTCATACACGATCTTTATTAGTTTTCGAGGCCGTAACAGGCCGCTAGGCTTGAAAAAATGATGAGTTTTCTGCCTATACTCAAATACGCGTATACAAAAAAATGAGAAAAAAATTTTTAACTTATTTTCCGGCCCTTGTACTACCTTAAAAATTAAGAGAATATGTTTCTATCACTTCTATACACGATACCTACAAGTTTTTTAGAATGTGAAAGGCCGCCAGGCTTGGAAAACAGTGAGTTTTTCGCCGATGGGCAAATACGTGTATACGAAAAAATTGGAAAAAAATACATAACTTATTTTTCGGCCCTTTTAACACCTTAAAAATTAATAAAATATGTTTCTATTACTCTTATAAACGATATCTAGAAGTTTTCTGAACCGTGAAAGGCCGCCAAGCTTAGAAAATGTTGAGTTTTTTTGCTGACACGCAAAAATGCGTATACGAAAAAATCAGAAAAAAATTTACAACTTTTTGTCGGGCTCTTGCGCCACCTTAAAAATCGATAGGATACGTTTTTATCACTACTATTCACGATCACAATAAGTTTGTCAAGCCTTGTAAGGCCGCCAGGCTTGGAAAATTATGAGTCTTCCGCCTATACTCAAATACGCGTATACAAAAAAAAGAGAAAAAAATTTATAACTTGTATTTCGGCTCTTGTGCCACATTGAAAATTGATAGAATATGTTTTCATTACTTCTATACACAATACCTTCAAGTTTTCCAAGCCGTGACAGGCCGCCAGGCTTGGAAAAATGATGAGTTTTCCGCCTATACTCAAAGTCGCATATACAGAAAAATGAGAAAAAAATTTATAACTTATTTTTCGGCCCTTGTGCCACCTTAAAAATTAATAGACTATGTTTCTATTAGTTTTAATTACGATATCTGGATGTTTTCCAAGCCGTGACAGGCCGCCAGGCTTGGAAAAATTATGAGTTTTCCGCCTATACTCAAATACGCGTATACAAAAAAATTAGAAAAAAATTTATAACTTATTTTTCGGCCCTTTTAACACCTTAAAAATTAATAAAATATGTTTCTATCACTCTTATAAACGATATCTAGAAGTTTTCTGAACCGTGAAATGCCGCCGAGCTTAGAAAATGTTGAGTTTTTTTGCTGACACGCAAATATGCGTATACGAAAAAATCAGAAAAAAATTTACAACTTTTTGTTGGGCTCTTGCGCCACCTTAAAAATCGATAGGATACGTTTTTATCACTACTATTCACGATCACAATAAGTTTGTCAAGCCTTGTAAGGCCGCCAGGCTTGGAAAATTATGAGTCTTCCGCCTATACTCAAATACGCGTATACAAAAAAAAGAGAAAAAAATTTATAACTTGTATTTCGGCTCTTGTGCCACATTGAAAATTGATAGAATATGTTTTCATTACTTCTATACACGATACCTTCAAGTTTTCCAAGCCGTAACAGGCCGCCAGGCTTGGAAAATAATGAGTTTTCCGCCGATACGCAAATACGCGTATACAAGAAAATCAGAAAAAAATCTGTCACTTATTCTTCGCCTCTTGTGCCACTTAAAAAATTAATAGAATATATTTCTATCACTTTTATACACGATCTTTATTAGTTTTCCAAGCCGTAACAGGCCGCTAGGCTTGAAAAAATGATGAGTTTTCCGCCTATACTCAAATACGCGTATACAAAAAAATCAGAAAATTTATAACATTTTGTTGGGCTCTTGTGCCACCTTTAAAATTAATAGAATGTGTTTCTATTAGTTTTAAACACGATACCTGCAAGTTTTCCAAGCCGTGACAGGCCGCCAGGCTCGAAAAAATGATGAGTTTTCCGCCTATACTCAAATACGCGTATACAAAAAAATGAGAAAAAATTTTTAACTTATTTTCCGGCCCTTGTACTACCTTAAAAATTAAGAGAATATGTTCCTATTACTTCTATACACGATACCTTCAAGTTTTTTAAAATGTGAAAGGCTGCCAGGCTTGGAAAACAGTGAGTTTTTCGCCGATGGGCAAATACGTGTATACGAAAAAATTGGAAAAAAATTCATAACTTATTTTTCGGCCCTTTTAACACCTTAAAAATTAATAAAATATGTTTCTATCACTCTTATAAACGATATCTAGAAGTTTTCTGAACCGTGAAATGCCGCCGAGCTTAGAAAATGTTGAGTTTTTTTGCTGACACGCAAATATGCGTATACGAAAAAATCAGAAATAAATTTACAACTTTTTGTTGGGCTCTTGCGCCACCCTAAAAATCGATAGGATACGTTTTTATCACTACTATTCACGATCACAATAAGTTTGTCAAGCCTTGTAAGGCCGCCAGGCTTGGAAAATTATGAGTGCCTATACGCAAATACGCGTATACAAAAAAATGAGAAAAAAATCTGTAACTTATTCTTCGCCTCTTGTGCCACCTTAAAAAATTAATAGAATATATTTCTATCACTTTTATACACGATCTTTATTAGTTTTCCAAGCCGTAACAGGCCGCTAGGCTTGAAAAAATGATAAGTTTTCCGCCTATACTCAAATACGCGTATACAAAAAAAAGAGAATAAAATTTATAACTTGTATTTCGGCTCTTGTGCCACATTGAAAATTGATAGAATATGTTTTCATTACTTCTATACACGATACTTTAAAGTTTTCCAAGCCGTAACAGGCCGCCAGGCTTGGAAAATAATGAGTTTTCCGCCGATACGCAAATACGCGTATACAAGAAAATCAGAAAAAAATCTGTCACTTATTCTTCGCCTCTTGTGCCACTTGAAAAATTAATAGAATATATTTCTATCACTTTTATACACGATCTTTATGAGTTTTCCAAGCCGTAACAGGCCGCTAGGCTTGAAAAAATGATGAGTTTTCCGCCTATACTCAAATACGCGTATACAAAAAAAAGAGGAAAAAATTTATAACATATATTTCGGTTCTTGTGCCACATTAAAAATTGATAGACTATGTTTTAATTACTTCTATACACGATACCTACAAGTTTTCCAAGCCGTGACAGGCCGCCAGGTTCGGAAAATAATGAGTTTTCCGCCTATACTCAAATACGCGTATACAAAAAAATCAGAAAAAATTTATGACTTTTTGTTGGGCTCTTGTGCCACCTTAAAAATTGATAGAATGTGTTTTTATCAGTTTTAAACACGATACCTGCAAGTTTTCCAAGCCGTGACAGGCCGCCAGGCTTGGAAAAATGTTGAGTTTTCCGCCGATACGCAAATACGCGTATACGAAAAAATCAGAAAAAAATTTATAACTGTTGGGCTCTTGTGCTACCTTGAATATTGATAGAATATGTTTCCATCACTACTATACACAATCCCAATTAGTTCTTAAGCCGTGAAAGGCTACCAGGCTTGGAAAATGTTGAGTTTTCCGCCGATACGCAAATACGCGTACACGAAAAAATCAGAAATAAATTTATAACTTCTTGTTGGGCTCTTGTGCCACCTTGGAAATTGATAGAATATGTTTCTATCACTTCTATACACGATCCTTATTAGTTTTTCAAGCCATGACAGGCCGCTAGGCTTGGAAAATGATGAGTTTTCCGCCGATACGCCAATACGCGTATACAAAAAAATCAGAAAAAAATTTATAACTTATTTATCGGCTCTTTTGCCACCTTGGAAATTGATAGAATATGTTTCTATCACTTCTATACACGATCCTTATTAGTTTTCCAAGCCGTGACAGGCCGCCAGGCTTGGAAAAATGTTGAGTTTTCCGCCGATACGCAAATACGCGTATACGAAAAAATCAGAAAAAAATTTATAACTGTTGGGCTCTTGTGCTACCTTGAATATTGATAGAATATGTTTCCATCACTACTATACACAATCCCAATTAGTTCTTAAGCCGTGAAAGGCTACCAGGCTTGGAAAATGTTGAGTTTTCCGCCGATACGCAAATACGCGTACACGAAAAAATCAGAAATAAATTTATAACTTCTTGTTGGGCTCTTGTGCCACCTTGGAAATTGATAGAATATGTTTCTATCACTTCTATACACGATCCTTATTAGTTTTTCAAGCCATGACAGGCCGCTAGGCTTGGAAAATGATGAGTTTTCCGCCGATACGCCAATACGCGTATACAAAAAAATCAGAAAAAAATTTATAACTTATTTATCGGCTCTTTTGCCACCTTGGAAATTGATAGAATATGTTTCTATCACTTCTATACACGATCCTTATTAGTTTTCCAAGCCGTGACAGGCCGCCAGGCTTGGAAAAATGTTGAGTTTTCCGCCGATACGCAAATACGCGTATACGAAAAAATCAGAAAAAAATTTATAACTGTTGGGCTCTTGTGCTACCTTGAATATTGATAGAATATGTTTCCATCACTACTATACACAATCCCAATTAGTTCTTAAGCCGTGAAAGGCTACCAGGCTTGGAAAATGTTGAGTTTTCCGCCGATACGCAAATACGCGTACACGAAAAAATCAGAAATAAATTTATAACTTCTTGTTGGGCTCTTGTGCCACCTTGGAAATTGATAGAATATGTTTCTATCACTTCTATACACGATCCTTATTAGTTTTTCAAGCCATGACAGGCCGCTAGGCTTGGAAAATGATGAGTTTTCCGCCGATACGCCAATACGCGTATACAAAAAAATCAGAAAAAAATTTATAACTTATTTATCGGCTCTTTTGCCACCTTGGAAATTGATAGAATATGTTTCTATCACTTCTATACACGATCCTTATTAGTTTTCCAAGCCGTGACAGGCCGCCAGGCTTGGAAAAATGTTGAGTTTTCCGCCGATACGCAAATACGCGTATACGAAAAAATCAGAAAAAAATTTATAACTGTTGGGCTCTTGTGCTACCTTGAATATTGATAGAATATGTTTCCATCACTACTATACACAATCCCAATTAGTTCTTAAGCCGTGAAAGGCTACCAGGCTTGGAAAATGTTGAGTTTTCCGCCGATACGCAAATACGCGTACACGAAAAAATCAGAAATAAATTTATAACTTCTTGTTGGGCTCTTGTGCCACCTTGGAAATTGATAGAATATGTTTCTATCACTTCTATACACGATCCTTATTAGTTTTTCAAGCCATGACAGGCCGCTAGGCTTGGAAAATGATGAGTTTTCCGCCGATACGCCAATACGCGTATACAAAAAAATCAGAAAAAAATTTATAACTTATTTATCGGCTCTTTTGCCACCTTGGAAATTGATAGAATATGTTTCTATCACTTCTATACACGATCCTTATTAGTTTTCCAAGCCGTGACAGGCCGCCAGGCTTGGAAAAATGTTGAGTTTTCCGCCGATACGCAAATACGCGTATACGAAAAAATCAGAAAAAAATTTATAACTGTTGGGCTCTTGTGCTACCTTGAATATTGATAGAATATGTTTCCATCACTACTATACACAATCCCAATTAGTTCTTAAGCCGTGAAAGGCTACCAGGCTTGGAAAATGTTGAGTTTTCCGCCGATACGCAAATACGCGTACACGAAAAAATCAGAAATAAATTTATAACTTCTTGTTGGGCTCTTGTGCCACCTTGGAAATTGATAGAATATGTTTCTATCACTTCTATACACGATCCTTATTAGTTTTTCAAGCCATGACAGGCCGCTAGGCTTGGAAAATGATGAGTTTTCCGCCGATACGCCAATACGCGTATACAAAAAAATCAGAAAAAAATTTATAACTTATTTATCGGCTCTTTTGCCACCTTGGAAATTGATAGAATATGTTTCTATCACTTCTATACACGATCCTTATTAGTTTTCCAAGCCGTGACAGGCCGCCAGGCTTGGAAAAATGTTGAGTTTTCCGCCGATACGCAAATACGCGTATACGAAAAAATCAGAAAAAAATTTATAACTGTTGGGCTCTTGTGCTACCTTGAATATTGATAGAATATGTTTCCATCACTACTATACACAATCCCAATTAGTTCTTAAGCCGTGAAAGGCTACCAGGCTTGGAAAATGTTGAGTTTTCCGCCGATACGCAAATACGCGTACACGAAAAAATCAGAAATAAATTTATAACTTCTTGTTGGGCTCTTGTGCCACCTTGGAAATTGATAGAATATGTTTCTATCACTTCTATACACGATCCTTATTAGTTTTTCAAGCCATGACAGGCCGCTAGGCTTGGAAAATGATGAGTTTTCCGCCGATACGCCAATACGCGTATACAAAAAAATCAGAAAAAAATTTATAACTTATTTATCGGCTCTTTTGCCACCTTGGAAATTGATAGAATATGTTTCTATCACTTCTATACACGATCCTTATTAGTTTTCCAAGCCGTGACAGGCCGCCAGGCTTGGAAAAATGTTGAGTTTTCCGCCGATACGCAAATACGCGTATACGAAAAAATCAGAAAAAAATTTATAACTGTTGGGCTCTTGTGCTACCTTGAATATTGATAGAATATGTTTCCATCACTACTATACACAATCCCAATTAGTTCTTAAGCCGTGAAAGGCTACCAGGCTTGGAAAATGTTGAGTTTTCCGCCGATACGCAAATACGCGTACACGAAAAAATCAGAAATAAATTTATAACTTCTTGTTGGGCTCTTGTGCCACCTTGGAAATTGATAGAATATGTTTCTATCACTTCTATACACGATCCTTATTAGTTTTTCAAGCCATGACAGGCCGCTAGGCTTGGAAAATGATGAGTTTTCCGCCGATACGCCAATACGCGTATACAAAAAAATGAGAAAAAAATTTATAACTTATATTTCGGCCCTTGTGCCACCTTGAAAATTGATAGAATATATTGCTATTAGTTTAATACACGATACCTGCAATTTTTTCAAGCCATGACAGGCCGCTAGGCTTAGAAAATGATGAGTTTTTCGCCGATACGCGAATACGCGTATACAAAAAAATGAGAAAAAAATTTTTAACTTATTTTCCGGCCCTTGTACCACCTCAAAAATTTAAAAGAATATGTTCCTATCACTTCTATACACGATACCTACAAGTTTTTTAAAATGTGAAAGGCCGCCAGGCTTAAAAAACAGTGAGTTTTTCGCCGATGGGCAAATACGTGTATACAAAAAAATTAGAAATAATCTGTAACTTATTTTTTGGCTCTTGTGCCACTTCGGAGATTGATCGAATATGTTTTTTTCACTTTTATACACGATACTTACAAGTTTTTTGAACTGTGAAAGGCCGCCAGGCTTGGAAAACAGTGAGCTTTCCGCCGATGGGCAAACGCGTGTATACGAAAAAATTGGAAAAAAATTCATAACTTATTTTTCGGCTCTTGTGCCACCTTGTAAATTGATAGAATATGTTTCTATCACTTCTATACACATTTCTAATTAGTTTTTTAAGCCGTGACAGGCCGCCGGGCTTGGAAAAGTTATGAGTTTTCCGCCTACACTCAAATACGCGTATACAAAAAAATAAGTAAAAAATTCATAACTTATTTTTCGGCCCTTTTAACACCTTAAAAATTAATAAAATAGTTTTCTATCACTCTTATAAAAGATATCTAAAAGTTTTTTAAACCTTGAAAGGCCGCCGAGCTTAGAAAATGTTGAGTTTTTTTGCTGATACGCAAATACGCGTATGCGAAAATATCAGAAAAAAATTTACAACTTTTTGTTGGGCTCTTGCGCCACCTTGAAAATCGATAGGATACGTTTTTATCACTACTGTTCACGATCACAATAAGTTTGTCAAGCCTTGTAAGGCCGCCAGGCTTGGAAAATTATAAGTCTTCCGCCTATACTCAAATACGCGTATACAAAAAAAAGAGAAAAAAATTTATAACTTGTATTTCGGCTCTTGTGCCACATTGAAAATCGATAGAATATGTTTTCATTACTTCTATACACAATACCTTCAAGTTTTTCAAGCCGTGACAGGCCGCCAGGCTTGGAAAATAATGAGTTTTTCGCCGATACGCAAATACGCGTATACAAGAAAATCAGAAAAAAATCTGTAACTTATTCTTCGCCTCTTGTGCCACTTAAGAAATTGATAGAATATGTTTCTATCACTTTCATACACGATCTTTATTAGTTTTCCAAGCCGTAACAGGCCGCTAGGCTTGAAAAAATGATGAGTTTTCCGCCTATACTCAAATACGCGTATACAAAAAAATGAGAAAATAATTTATAACTTATTTTTCGGCCCTTGTGCCACCTTAAAAATTAATAGACTATGTTTCTATTAGTTTTGAACACGATACCTGGATGTTTTCCAAGCCTTGACAGGCCGCCAGGCTTAAAAAATGATGAGTTTTCCGCCGATACGCCAATACGCGTATACAAAAAAATGAGAAAAAAATTTATAACTTATATTTTGGCCCTTGTGCCACCTTGAAAATTGATAGAATATGTTTCTTTTAGTTTAATACACGATACCTGCAATTTTTTCAAGCCATGAAAGGCCGCTAGGCTTGAAAAACAGTGAGTTTTTCGCCGATGGGCAAATACGTGTATACAAAAAAATCAGAAAAAATCTGTAACTTATTTTTTGGCTCTTGTGCCACCTTGGAAATTGATGGAATATGTTTCTATCACTTATATACACATTTCTAATTAGTTTTTCAAGCCGTGACAGGACGCCAGGCTTGGAAAAGTTATGAGTTTTCAGCCTACACTCAAATACGCGTATACAAAAAAATTAGAAAAAAATTTATAACTTATTTTTCGGCCCTTTTAACACCTTAAAAATTAATAGAATATGTTTTTATTACTTTTATAAACGATATTTAGAAGTTTTTTAAACCGTGAAAGGCCGCCGAGCTCAGAAAATGTTGAGTTTTTTTGCTGATACGCAAATACGCGTATGCGAAAAAATCAGAAAAAATTTACAACTTTTTGTTGGGCTCTTGCGCCACCTTAAAAATCGATAGGATACGTTTTTATTACTACTATTCACGATCACAATAAGTTTGTCAAGCCTTGTAAGGCCGCCAGGCTTGGAAAATTATGAGTCTTCCGCCTATACTCAAATACGCGTATACAAAAAAAAGAGAAAAAAATTTATAACTTGTATTTCGGCTCTTGTGCCACATTGAAAATGATAGAATATGTTTTCATTACTTCTATACACAATACCTTCAAGTTTTCAAGCCGTGACAGGCCGCCAGGCTTGGAAAATAATGAGTTTTCCGCCGATACGCAAATACGCGTATACAAGAAAATCAGAAAAAAATCTGTAACTTATTCTTCGCCTCTTGTGCCACTTAAGAAATTGATAGAATATGTTTCTATCACTTTCATACACGATCTTTATTAGTTTTCCAAGCCGTAACAGGCCGCTAGGCTTGAAAAAATGATGAGTTTTCCGCCTATACTCAAATACGCGTATACAAAAAAATGATAAAATAATTTATAACTTATTTTTCGGCCCTTGTGCCACCTTAAAAATTAATAGACTATGTTTCTATTAGTTTTAATTACGATACCTGGATGTTTTCCAAGCCGTGACAGGCCGCCAGGCTTGGGAAACTGTGAGTTTTTCGCCTATATGCAAATACGCGTATACAAAAAAATGAGAAAATAATTTATAACTTATTTTTTGGCCCTTGTAACACCTTGAAAATTGATAAAATATGTTTCTATCACTTCTATAAACGATACCTAGAAGTTTTTTAAACCGTGAAAGAACTCCGAGCTTAGAAGATGATGAGTTTTTTTGCTGATACGCAAATACGCGTATGCGAAAAAATCAGAAAAAAATTTACAACTTTTTGTTGGGCTCTTGCGCCACCTTAAAAATCGATAGGATACGTTTTTATCACTACTATTCACGATCACAATAAGTTTGTCAAGCCTTGTAAGGCCTCCAGGCTTGGAAAAGTATGAGTCTTCCGCCCATACTCAAATACGCGTATCCAAAAAAAAGAGAAAAAAATTTACAACTTGTATTTCGGCTCTTGTGCCACATTGAAAATTGATAGAATATGTTTTCATTACTTCTATACACAATACCTTCAAGTTTTCTAAGCCGTGACAGGCCGCCAGGCTTGGAAAATAATGAGTTTTTCGCCGATACGCAAATACGCGTATACAAGAAAATCAGAAAAAAATCTGTAACTTATTCTTCGCCTCTTGTGCCACTTAAGAAATTGATAGAATATGTTTCTATCACTTTCATACACGATCTTTATTAGTTTTCCAAGCCGTAACAGGCCGCTAGGCTTGAAAAAATGATGAGTTTTCCGCCTATACTCAAATACGCGTATACAAAAAAATGAGAAAATAATTTATAACTTATTTTTCGGCCCTTGTGCCACCTTAAAAATTAATAGACTATGTTTCTATTAGTTTTAATTACGATATCTGGATGTTTTCCAAGCCGTGACAGGCCGCCAGGCTTGGAAAACTGTGAGTTTTTCGCCTATATGCAAATACGCGTATACAAAAAAATGAGAAAATAATTCATAACTTATTTTTTGGCCCTTGTAACACCTTGAAAATTGATAAAATATGTTTCTATCACTTCTATAAACGATACCTAGAAGTTTTTTAAACCGTGAAAGAACTCCGAGCTTAGAAGATGATGAGTTTTTTTGCTGATACGCAAATACGCGTATGCAAAAATATCAGAAAAAAATTTACAACTTTTTGTTGGGCTCTTGCGCCACCTTGAAAATTGATAGGATACGTTTTTATCACTACTGTTCACGATCACAATAAGTTTGTCAAGCCTTGTAAGGCCGCCAGGCTTGGAAAATTATAAGTCTTCCGCCTATACTCAAATACGCGTATACAAAAAAAAGAGAAAAAAATTTATAACTTGTATTTCGGCTCTTGTGCCACATTGAAAATCGATAGAATATGTTTTTATTACTTCTATACACAATACCTTCAAGTTTTTCAAGCCGTGACAGGCCGCCAGGCTTGGAAAATAATGAGTTTTTCGCCGATACGCAAATACGCGTATACAAGAAAATCAGAAAAAAATCTGTAACTTATTCTTCGCCTCTTGTGCCACTTAAGAAATTGATAGAATATGTTTCTATCACTTTCATACACGATCTTTATTAGTTTTCCAAGCCGTAACAGGCCGCTAGGCTTGAAAAAATGATGAGTTTTCCGCCTATACTCAAATACGCGTATACAAAAAAATGAGAAAATAATTTATAACTTATTTTTCGGCCCTTGTGCCACCTTAAAAATTAATAGACTATGTTTCTATTAGTTTTAATTACGATATCTGGATGTTTTCCAAGCCGTGACAGGCCGCCAGGCTTGGAAAACTGTGAGTTTTTCGCCTATATGCAAATACGCGTATACAAAAAAATGAGAAAATAATTCATAACTTATTTTTTGGCCCTTGTAACACCTTGAAAATTGATAAAATATGTTTCTATCACTTCTATAAACGATACCTAGAAGTTTTTTAAACCGTGAAAGAACTCCGAGCTTAGAAGATGATGAGTTTTTTTGCTGATACGCAAATACGCGTATGCAAAAATATCAGAAAAAAATTTACAACTTTTTGTTGGGCTCTTGCGCCACCTTGAAAATTGATAGGATACGTTTTTATCACTACTGTTCACGATCACAATAAGTTTGTCAAGCCTTGTAAGGCCGCCAGGCTTGGAAAATTATAAGTCTTCCGCCTATACTCAAATACGCGTATACAAAAAAAAGAGAAAAAAATTTATAACTTGTATTTCGGCTCTTGTGCCACATTGAAAATCGATAGAATATGTTTTTATTACTTCTATACACAATACCTTCAAGTTTTTCAAGCCGTGACAGGCCGCCAGGCTTGGAAAATAATGAGTTTTTCGCCGATACGCAAATACGCGTATACAAGAAAATCAGAAAAAAATCTGTAACTTATTCTTCGCCTCTTGTGCCACTTAAGAAATTGATAGAATATGTTTCTATCACTTTCATACACGATCTTTATTAGTTTTCCAAGCCGTAACAGGCCGCTAGGCTTGAAAAAATGATGAGTTTTCCGCCTATACTCAAATACGCGTATACAAAAAAATGAGAAAATAATTTATAACTTATTTTTCGGCCCTTGTGCCACCTTAAAAATTAATAGACTATGTTTCTATTAGTTTTAATTACGATATCTGGATGTTTTCCAAGCCGTGACAGGCCGCCAGGCTTGGAAAACTGTGAGTTTTTCGCCTATATGCAAATACGCGTATACAAAAAAATGAGAAAATAATTCATAACTTATTTTTTGGCCCTTGTAACACCTTGAAAATTGATAAAATATGTTTCTATCACTTCTATAAACGATACCTAGAAGTTTTTTAAACCGTGAAAGAACTCCGAGCTTAGAAGATGATGAGTTTTTTTGCTGATACGCAAATACGCGTATGCAAAAATATCAGAAAAAAATTTACAACTTTTTGTTGGGCTCTTGCGCCACCTTGAAAATTGATAGGATACGTTTTTATCACTACTGTTCACGATCACAATAAGTTTGTCAAGCCTTGTAAGGCCGCCAGGCTTGGAAAATTATAAGTCTTCCGCCTATACTCAAATACGCGTATACAAAAAAAAGAGAAAAAAATTTATAACTTGTATTTCGGCTCTTGTGCCACATTGAAAATCGATAGAATATGTTTTTATTACTTCTATACACAATACCTTCAAGTTTTTCAAGCCGTGACAGGCCGCCAGGCTTGGAAAATAATGAGTTTTTCGCCGATACGCAAATACGCGTATACAAGAAAATCAGAAAAAAATCTGTAACTTATTCTTCGCCTCTTGTGCCACTTAAGAAATTGATAGAATATGTTTCTATCACTTTCATACACGATCTTTATTAGTTTTCCAAGCCGTAACAGGCCGCTAGGCTTGAAAAAATGATGAGTTTTCCGCCTATACTCAAATACGCGTATACAAAAAAATGAGAAAATAATTTATAACTTATTTTTCGGCCCTTGTGCCACCTTAAAAATTAATAGACTATGTTTCTATTAGTTTTAATTACGATATCTGGATGTTTTCCAAGCCGTGACAGGCCGCCAGGCTTGGAAAACTGTGAGTTTTTCGCCTATATGCAAATACGCGTATACAAAAAAATGAGAAAATAATTCATAACTTATTTTTTGGCCCTTGTAACACCTTGAAAATTGATAAAATATGTTTCTATCACTTCTATAAACGATACCTAGAAGTTTTTTAAACCGTGAAAGAACTCCGAGCTTAGAAGATGATGAGTTTTTTTGCTGATACGCAAATACGCGTATGCAAAAATATCAGAAAAAAATTTACAACTTTTTGTTGGGCTCTTGCGCCACCTTGAAAATTGATAGGATACGTTTTTATCACTACTGTTCACGATCACAATAAGTTTGTCAAGCCTTGTAAGGCCGCCAGGCTTGGAAAATTATAAGTCTTCCGCCTATACTCAAATACGCGTATACAAAAAAAAGAGAAAAAAATTTATAACTTGTATTTCGGCTCTTGTGCCACATTGAAAATCGATAGAATATGTTTTTATTACTTCTATACACAATACCTTCAAGTTTTTCAAGCCGTGACAGGCCGCCAGGCTTGGAAAATAATGAGTTTTTCGCCGATACGCAAATACGCGTATACAAGAAAATCAGAAAAAAATCTGTAACTTATTCTTCGCCTCTTGTGCCACTTAAGAAATTGATAGAATATGTTTCTATCACTTTCATACACGATCTTTATTAGTTTTCCAAGCCGTAACAGGCCGCTAGGCTTGAAAAAATGATGAGTTTTCCGCCTATACTCAAATACGCGTATACAAAAAAATGAGAAAATAATTTATAACTTATTTTTCGGCCCTTGTGCCACCTTAAAAATTAATAGACTATGTTTCTATTAGTTTTAATTACGATATCTGGATGTTTTCCAAGCCGTGACAGGCCGCCAGGCTTGGAAAACTGTGAGTTTTTCGCCTATATGCAAATACGCGTATACAAAAAAATGAGAAAATAATTCATAACTTATTTTTTGGCCCTTGTAACACCTTGAAAATTGATAAAATATGTTTCTATCACTTCTATAAACGATACCTAGAAGTTTTTTAAACCGTGAAAGAACTCCGAGCTTAGAAGATGATGAGTTTTTTTGCTGATACGCAAATACGCGTATGCAAAAATATCAGAAAAAAATTTACAACTTTTTGTTGGGCTCTTGCGCCACCTTGAAAATTGATAGGATACGTTTTTATCACTACTGTTCACGATCACAATAAGTTTGTCAAGCCTTGTAAGGCCGCCAGGCTTGGAAAATTATAAGTCTTCCGCCTATACTCAAATACGCGTATACAAAAAAAAGAGAAAAAAATTTATAACTTGTATTTCGGCTCTTGTGCCACATTGAAAATCGATAGAATATGTTTTCATTACTTCTATACACAATACCTTCAAGTTTTTCAAGCCGTGACAGGCCGCCAGGCTTGGAAAATAATGAGTTTTTCGCCGATACGCAAATACGCGTATACAAGAAAATCAGAAAAAAATCTGTAACTTATTCTTCGCCTCTTGTGCCACTTAAGAAATTGATAGAATATGTTTCTATCACTTTCATACACGATCTTTATTAGTTTTCCAAGCCGTAACAGGCCGCTAGGCTTGAAAAAATGATGAGTTTTCCGCCTATACTCAAATACGCGTATACAAAAAAAAGAGGAAAAAATTTATAACATATATTTCGGTTCTTGTGCCACATTAAAAATTGATAGACTATGTTTTAATTACTTCTATACACGATACCTACAAGTTTTCCAAGCCGTGACAGGCCGCCAGGTTCGGAAAATAATGAGTTTTCCGCCTATACTCAAATACGCGTATACAAAAAAATCAGAAAAAATTTATGACTTTTTGTTGGGCTCTTGTGCCACCTTAAAAATTGATAGAATGTGTTTTTATCAGTTTTAAACACGATACCTGCAAGTTTTCCAAGCCGTGACAGGCCGCCAGGCTTGGTAAATAATGAGTTTTCCGCCGATACGCAAATACGTGTATACAAAAAAATCAGAAAAAAATCTGTTACTTATTTTTCGCCTCTTGTGCCACTTTGAAAATCGATCAAATATGTTTCTATAACTTTTATACACGATCTTTATTAGTTTTCCAAGCCGTGACAGGGCCCTAGGCTTGGAAAAATGATGAGTTTTTCGCTAATACTCCAATTCTCGTACACAAAAAAATCAGAAAAAAATCTGTACTTATTTTTCGGCTCTTGTGCCACTTCGGAATTTGATCGGATATGTTTTTATTACTTCTGTACACGATACCTCCAAGTTTTCTAACCTCGAAAGGCCGCCAGGCTTGAAAAACAGTGAGTTTTCCGCCGAAGAGCAAACACGTGTATTCAAAAAAATCGGAAATAAATTTATCACTCATTTTTCAGCTCCTGTGCCCCCTCGAAAATTGATAGAGTATGTTTCAATTACTTTTATACACAATCATAATTTGTTTTTCAAGCCGTGACAGGCCGCCAGGCTTATAAAAATTATGAGTTTTCCGCCTATACTCAAATACGCGTATACAAAAAAATTAGAAAAAAATTGATAATTGATTTTTCGGCCCTTGTTACACTTTAAAAATTAATAAAATATGTTTCTTTCACTTCTATAAACTATACCTAGAAGTTTTTTAAACCGTGAAAGGCCGCCAAGCTTAGAAAATGTTAAGTTTTTTTGCTGATACGCAAATACGCGTATACTAAAAAATCAGAAAAAATTTTATAACTTTTTGTTAAGCTCTTGTGCCACTTTGGAAATTAATAGGATACGTTTATATCACTACTATTCACGATCACAATAAGTTTGTCAAGCCTTGTAAGGCCGCCAGGCTTGGAAAACTGATGAGTCTTCCGCCTATACTCAAATACGCGTATACAAAAAAAAGAGAAAAAAATTTATAACTTATATTTCGGCTCTTGTGCCACATTGAAGATTAATAAAATACGTTACTATCACTTTTATACACGATACCTGCAAGTTTTCCAAGCCGTGACAGGCCGCCAGACTTAGAAAATAATGAGTTTTCAGCCGATACGCAAATACGCGTATACAAAATAATCAGAAAAAAATCTGTAACTTATTTTTCGTTTTTTGTGCCACTTTGAAGATTAATCAAATATGTTCCTATAACTTTGATACACGATCTTCATTGGTTTTACAAGCCGTGAGAGGGCCCTAGGCTTGGAAAAATGATGAGTTTTCCGCTAATACTCCAATACTCGTACACAAAAAAATCAGAAAAAAATCTGTAACTTATTTTTCGGCTCTTGTGCCACTTCGGAATTTGATCGGATATGTTTTTGTTACTTCTGTACACGATACTTTTAAGTTTTTCCAACCTCGAAAGGCCGCCAGGCTTGGAAAACAGTGAGTTTTCCGCCGATGAGCAAACACGTGTATTCAAAAAAATCGGAAAAAAATTTATCACTTATTTTTCGGCTCCTGTGCCACCTCGAAAATTGATAGAATATGTTTCAATTACTTTTATACACAATCATAATTAGTTTTTCAAGCCGTGACAGGCCGCCAGGCTTGGAAAAATTATGAGTTTTCCGCCTATACTCAAATACGCGTATACAAAAAAATTAGAAAAAAATTGATAATTGATTTTTCGGCCCTTGTTACACTTTAAAAATTAATAAAATATGTTTCTTTCACTTCTATAAACTATACCTAGAAGTTTTTTAAACCGTGAAAGGCCGCCAAGCTTAGAAAATGTTAAGTTTTTTTGCTGATACGCAAATACGCGTATACTAAAAAATCAGAAAAAATTTTATAACTTTTTGTTAAGCTCTTGTGCCACTTTGGAAATTAATAGGATACGTTTATATCACTACTATTCACGATCACAATAAGTTTGTCAAGCCTTGTAAGGCCGCCAGGCTTGGAAAACTGATGAGTCTTCCGCCTATACTCAAATACGCGTATACAAAAAAAAGAGAAAAAAATTTATAACTTATATTTCGGCTCTTGTGCCACATTGAAGATTAATAAAATACGTTACTATCACTTTTATACACGATACCTGCAAGTTTTCCAAGCCGTGACAGGCCGCCAGACTTAGAAAATAATGAGTTTTCAGCCGATACGCAAATACGCGTATACAAAATAATCAGAAAAAAATCTGTAACTTATTTTTCGTTTTTTGTGCCACTTTGAAGATTAATCAAATATGTTTCTATAACTTTGATACACGATCTTCATTGGTTTTACAAGCCGTGAGAGGGCCCTAGGCTTGGAAAAATGATGAGTTTTCCGCTAATACTCCAATACTCGTACACAAAAAAATCAGAAAAAAATCTGTAACTTATTTTTCGGCTCTTGTGCCACTTCGGAATTTGATCGGATATGTTTTTGTTACTTCTGTACACGATACTTTTAAGTTTTTCCAACCTCGAAAGGCCGCCAGGCTTGGAAAACAGTGAGTTTTCCGCCGATGAGCAAACACGTGTATTCAAAAAAATCGGAAAAAAATTTATCACTCATTTTTCAGCTCCTGTGCCCCCTCGAAAATTGATAGAGTATGTTTCAATTACTTTTATACACAATCATAATTTGTTTTTCAAGCCGTGACAGGCCGCCAGGCTTGGAAAAATTATGAGTTTTCCGCCTATACTCAAATACGCGTATACAAAAAAATGAGAAAAAAATTTATAACTTATTTTTCGGCCCTTAAGCCATCTTGAAAATTGATAAAATTTGTTTCTATCACTTCTATACACGATACCTTTAAGTTTTCCAAACCGTGAAAGGCCGCCAGGCTTGGAAAACTGTGAGTTTTCCGCCTGTTCGCAAATACGCGTATACGAAAATATCAGAAAAAAATTTATAACTTATACTTTGGATCTTGTGCCACCTTGAAAGTTGATAGAATATGTTTCTATTACTCATATACACGATACCTCCAAGTTTTTTAAACCGTGAAAGGCCGCCAGGCTTGGAAAACAGTGAGTTCTCTGTCTATACGCAAATACGCGTATACTAAAAAATCAGAAAAAAATTTACAACTTCTTGTTGGGCTCTTGTGCCACCTTACAAATTAATAGAATGTGTTTCTATTAGTTTTATACACGATACCTGCAAGTTTTTCAAGCCATGACAGGTTGCTAGGCTTGGGAAATGATGAGTTTTCCCCCGATACGCCAATACGTGTATACGAAAAAATCGGAAAAAAATTTATAACTTATTTTCCGGCTCTTGTGCCACCTTGAAAACTGATAGAATATGTTTCTAGTACTACTATACACAATCCTAATAAGTTTTCCAAGCCGTGACAGGCCGCCAGGCTTGGAAAAATTATGAGTTTTCCGCCTATACTCAAATACGCGTATACAAAAAAATTAGAAAAAAATTAATAATTGATTTTTCGGCCCTTGTAACACTTTAAAAATTGATAAAATATGTTTCTTTCACTTCTATAAACGATACCTAAAAGTTTTTTAAACCGTGAAAGGCCGCCGAGCTTAGAAAATGTTGAGTTTTTTTGCTGTTACGCAAATACGCGTATACGTAAAAATCAGAAAAAAATTTATAATTTTTTGTTGGGCTCTTGTGCCACCTTGGAAAATGATAGGATACGTTGTTATTACTACTATTTACAATCACAATAAGTTTGTTAAGCCTTGTAAGGCCGCCAGGCTCAGAAAAATGATGATTTTTCCGCCTATACTCAAATACGCGTATCCGAAAAAAAGAGAAAAAAATTTATAACATTTATTTCGGCTCTTGTGCCACATTAAAAATTTATAGAATATGTTTTAATTACTTCTATACACGGTACCAACAAGTTTTCCAAACCGTGAAAGGCCGCCAGGCTTAGAAAACTGTGAGTTTTCCGCCTATACGCAAATACGCGTATACAAAAAAATGAGAAAAAAATTTATAACTTATACTTTGGATCTTGTGCCACCTTGAAAGTTGATAGAATATGTTTCTATTACTCATATACACGATACCTACAAGTTTTCTAAACCGTGAAACGCCGCCAGGCTTGGATAACAGTGAGTTCTCTGTCTATACGCAAATACGCGTATACTAAAAAATCAGAAAAAAATTTACAACTTCTTGTTGGGCTCTTGTGCCACCTTAGAAATTAATAGAATGTGTTTCTATTAGTTTTATACACGATACCTGCAAGTTTTTCAAGCCATGACAGGTTGCTAGGCTTGGGAAATGATGAGTTTTCCCCCGATACGCCAATACGTGTATACGAAAAAATCGGAAAAAAATTTATAACTTATTTTCCGGCTCTTGTGCCACCTTGAAAACTGATAGAATATGTTTCTAGTACTACTATACACAATCCTAATAAGTTTTCCAAGCCGTGACAGGCCGCCAGGCTTGGAAAAATTATGAGTTTTCCGCCTATACTCAAATACGCGTATACAAAAAAATTAGAAAAAAATTAATAATTGATTTTTCGGCCCTTGTAACACTTTAAAAATTGATAAAATATGTTTCTATCACTTCTATAAACGATACCTAGAAGTTTTTTAAACCGTGAAAGGCCGCCGAGCTTAGAAAATGTTGAGTTTTTTTGCTGTTACGCAAATACGCGTATACGTAAAAATCAGAAAAAAATTTATAATTTTTTGTTGGGCTCTTGTGCCACCTTGGAAAATGATAGGATACGTTGTTATTACTACTATTTACAATCACAATAAGTTTGTCAAGCCTTGTAAGGCCGCCAGGCTTGGAAAAATGATGAGTCTTACGCCTATACTCAAATACGCGTATACAAAAAAATGAGAAAAAAATTTATAACTTATTTTTCGGCCCTTAAGCCATCTTAAAAATTGATAAAATTTGTTTCTATCACTTCTATACACGATACCTTTAAGTTTTCCAAACCGTGAAAGGCCGCCAGGCTTGGAAAACAGTGAGTTCTCTGTCTATACGCAAATACGCGTATACTAAAAAATCAGAAAAAAATTTACAACTTCTTGTTGGGCTCTTGTGCCACCTTACAAATTAATAGAATGTGTTTCTATTAGTTTTATACACGATACCTGCAAGTTTTTCAAGCCATGACAGGTTGCTAGGCTTGGGAAATGATGAGTTTTCCCCCGATACGCCAATACGTGTATACGAAAAAATCGGAAAAAAATTTATAACTTATTTTCCGGCTCTTCTGCCACCTTGAAAACTGATAGAATATGTTTCTATCACTTCTATACACAATCCTAATCAGTTTTCCAAGCCATGACAGGCCGCCAGGCTTGGAAAAATTATGAGTTTTCCGCCTATACTCAAATACGCGTATACAAAAAAATTAGAAAAAAATTAATAATTGATTTCTCGGCCCTTGTAACACTTTAAAAATTGATAAAATATGTTTCTATCACTTCTATAAACGATACCTAAAAGTTTTTTAAACCGTGAAAGGCCGCCGAGCTTAGAAAATGTTAAGTTTTTTTGCTGTTACGCAAATACGCGTATACGTAAAAATCAGAAAAAAATTTATAAATTTTTGTTGGGCTCTTGTGCCACCTCGGAAAATTATAGGATACGTTGTCATTACTACTATTTACAATCACAATAAGTTTGTCAAGCCTTGTAAGGCCGTCAGGCTCAGAAAAATGATGATTTTTATTCCTATACTCAAACACGCGTATCCGAAAAAAAGAGAAAAAAATTTATAACATTTATTTCGGCTCTTGTGCCACATTGAAAATTCACAGAATATGTTTCTATTACTTCTTTACACGATACCTACAAGTTTTCAAAGCCGTAACAGGCCGCCAGGCTTGGAAAAATGATGAGTTTTCCGCCAATACTCAATACGCGTATACAAAAAAATGAGAAAAAAATTTATAACTTATTTTTCGGCCCTTAAGCCACCTTAAAAATTGATAAAATATGTTTCTATTACTTCTATACACGATATCTACAAGTTTTCCAAACCGTGAAAGGCCGCTAGGCTTGGAAAACAGTGAGTTTTTCGACGATGGGCAAACACGTGTATACGAAAAAATTGGAAAAAAATACATAACTTATTTTTCGGCCCTTTTAACACCTTAAAAATTAATAAAATATGTTTCTATCACTCTTATTAACGATATCTAGAAGTTTTTTAAAGCGTGAAAGGCCGGCGGGCTTAGAAAATGTTGAGTTTTTTTGCTGACACGCAAATACGCGTATACAAAAAAATCAGAAAAAAATTTACAACTTCTTGTTGGGCTCTTGCGCCACCTTAAAAATCGATAGAATACGTTATTATCACTACTATTCACGATCACAATAAGTTTGTCAAGCCTTGTAAGGCCGCCAGGCTTGGAAATTTATGAGTCTTCCGCCTATACTCAAATACGCGTATACAAAAAAAAGAGAAAAAAATTTATAACTTGTATTTCGGGTCTTGTGCCACATTGAAAATTGATAGAATATGTTTTTATTACTTCTATACACGATACCTTCAAGTTTTCCAAGCCGTAACAGGCCGCCAGGCTTGGAAAATAATGAGTTTTCCGCCGATACGCAAATACGCGTATACAAGAAAATCAGAAAAAAATCTGTCACTTATTCTTCGCCTCTTGTGCCACTTAAAAAATTAATAGAATATATTTCTATCACTTTTATACACGATCTTTATTAGTTTTCCAAGCCGTAACAGGCCGCTAGGCTTGAAAAAATGATGAGTTTTCCGCCTATACTCAAATACGCGTATACAAAAAAATGAGAAAAAAATTTATAACTTATTTTTCGGCCCTTAAGCCACCTTAAAAATTGATAAAATTTGTTTCTATCACTTCTATACACGATACCTTTAAGTTTTCCAAACCGTGAAAGGCCGCCAGGCTTGGAAAACTGTGAGTTTTCCGCCTGTTCGCAAATACGCGTATACGAAAAAATCATAAAAAATTTATAACTTTTTGTTTGGCTCTTTTGCCACCTTAAAAATTAATAGAATGATTTTATACTAGTTTTAAACACGATACCTGCAAGTTTTTTAAGCCGTGACAGGCCGCCAGGCTTGGAAAATGATGAGTTTTCTGCCGATACGCCAATACGCGTATACAAAAAAATGAGAAAAAAATTTATAACTTATACTTTGGATCTTGTGCCACCTTAAAAGTTGACAAAATATGTTTCTATTACTCATATACACGATACCTACAAGTTTTCTAAACTGTGAAACGCCGCCAGGCTTGGATAACAGTGAGTTCTCTGTCTATACGCAAATACGCGTATACGAAAAAATCAGAAAAAAATTTACAACTTCTTGTTGGGCTCTTGTGCCACCTTACAAATTAATAGAATGTGTTTCTATTAGTTTTATACACGATACCTGCAAGTTTTTCAAGCCATGACAGGTTGCTAGGCTTGGAAAAGGATGAGTTTTCCCCCGATACGCCAATACGTGTATACGAAAATATCGGAAAAAAATTCATAACTCTTTTTTGGGCTCTTGTGCCATCTTAAAAATAAATAATATATGCTTCCATTACTACTATACACAATCCAAATTAGTTAAGCCGTGAAAGGCCGCCAGGCTTGGAAAACAGTGAGTTTTTCGCCGATAGTCAAACACGTGTATACGAAAAAATCGGAAAAAAATTTATAACTTATTTTCCGGCTTTTGAGCCACCTTGAAAACTGATAGAATATGTTTCTATCACTTCTATACACAATCCTAATCAGTTTTCCAAGCCGTGACAGGCCGCCAGGCTTGGAAAAATTATGAGTTTTCCGCCTATACTCAAATACGCGTATACAAAAAAATTAGAAAAAAATTAATAATTGATTTTTCGGCCCTTGTAACACTTTAAAAATTGATAAAATATGTTTCTTTCACTTCTATAAACGATACCTAAAAGTTTTTTAAACCGTGAAAGGCCGCCGAGCTTAGAAAATGTTGAGTTTTTTTGCTGTTACGCAAATACGCGTATACGTAAAAATCAGAAAAAAATTTATAATTTTTTGTTGGGCTCTTGTGCCACCTTGGAAAATGATAGGATACGTTGTTATTACTACTATTTACAATCACAATAAGTTTGTCAAGCCTTGTAAGGCCGCCAGGCTCAGAAAAATGATGATTTTTCCGCCTATACTCAAATACGCGTATCCGAAAAAAAGAGAAAAAAATTTATAACATTTATTTCGGCTCTTGTGCCACATTGAAAATTCATAGAATATGTTTCTATTACTTCTTCACACGATACCTACAAGTTTTCAAAGCCGTAACAGGCCGCCAGGCTTGGAAAAATGATGAGTTTTCCGCCAATACTCAAAACGCGTATACAAAAAAATGAGAAAAAAATTTATAACTTATTTTTCGGCCCTTAAGCCACCTTAAAAATTGATAAAATATGTTTCTATTACTTCTATACACGATATCTACAAGTTTTCCAAACCGTGAAAGGCCGCTAGGCTTGGAAAACAGTGAGTTTTTCGACGATGGGCAAACACGTGTATACGAAAAAATTGGAAAAAAATTCATAACTTATTTGTCGGCTCTTATGCCACTTCGAAAATTGATAGAATATGTTTCTATCACTTCTATACACAATTCTATCTAGTTTTCCAAGCCGTGACAGGCCGCCAGGTTTGGAAAATAATGAGTTTTCCGCCTATACTCAAATACGCGTATACAAAAAAATCAGAAAAAATTTATGACTTTTTTTTGGGCTCTTGTGCCATCTTAAAAATTAATAATATATGTTTCTATCACTACTATACATAATCATAATTAGTTCTTAAGCCGTAAAAGGCCGCCAGGTTCGGAAAATAATGAGTTTTCCGCCTATACTCAAATACGCGTATACAAAAAAATCAGAAAAAATTTATGACTTTTTGTTGGGCTCTTGTGCCACCTTAAAAATTGATAGAATGTGTTTTTATCAGTTTTAAACACGATACCTGCAAGTTTTCCAAGCCGTGACAGGCCGCCAGGCTTGGAAAATAATGAGTTTTCCGCCGATACGCAAATACGCGTATACAAAAAAATCAGAAAAAAATCTGTTACTTATTTTTCGCCTCTTGTGCCACTTTGAAAATCGATCAAATATGTTTCTATAACTTTTATACACGATCTTTATTAGTTTTCCAAGCCGTGACAGGGCCCTAGGCTTGGAAAAATGATGAGTTTTTCGCTAATACTCCAAATCTCGTACACAAAAAAATCAGAAAAAAATCTGTACTTATTTTTCGGCTCTTGTAACACTTCGGAATTTGATCGGATATGTTTTTATTACTTCTGTACACGATACCTCCAAGTTTTCTAACCTCGAAAGGCCGCCAGGCTTGAAAAACAGTGAGTTTTCCGCCGAAGAGCAAACACGTGTATTCAAAAAAATCGGAAACAAATTTATCACTCATTTTTCAGCTCCTGTGCCCCCTCGAAAATTGATAGAGTATGTTTCAATTACTTTTATACACAATCATAATTAGTTTTTCAAGCCGTGACAAGCCGCCAGGCTTGGAAAAATTATGAGTTTTCCGCCTATACTCAAATACGCGTATACAAAAAAAAGAGAAAAAAATTTATAACTTATATTTCGGCTCTTGTGCCACATTGAAGATTAATAAAATACGTTACTATCACTTCTATACACGATACCTGCAAGTTTTCCAAGCCGTGACAGGCCGCCAGACTTAGAAAATAATGAGTTTTCAGCCGATACGCAAATACGCGTATACAAAATAATCAGAAAAAAATCTGTAACTTATTTTTCGTTTTTTGTGCCACTTTGAAGATTAATCAAATATGTTCCTATAACTTTGATACACGATCTTCATTGGTTTTACAAGCCGTGAGAGGGCCCTAGGCTTGGAAAAATGATGAGTTTTCCGCTAATACTCCAATACTCGTACACAAAAAAATCAGAAAAAAATCTGTAACTTATTTTTCGGCTCTTGTGCCACTTCGGAATTTGATCGGATATGTTTTTGTTACTTCTGTACACGATACTTTTAAGTTTTTCCAACCTCGAAAGGCCGCCAGGCTTGGAAAACAGTGAGTTTTCCGCCGATGAGCAAACACGTGTATTCAAAAAAATCGGAAAAAAATTTATCACTTATTTTTCGGCTCCTGTGCCACCTCGAAAATTGATAGAATATGTTTCAATTACTTTTATACACAATCATAATTAGTTTTTCAAGCCGTGACAGGCCGCCAGGCTTGGAAAAATTATGAGTTTTCCGCCAATAATCAAATACGCGTATACAAAAAAATGAGAAAAAAATTTATAACTTATTTTTCGGCCCCTAAGCCATCTTGAAAATTGATAAAATTTGTTTCTATCACTTCTATACACGATACCTACAAGTTTTCAAAGCCGTAACAGGCCGCCAGGCTTGGAAAAATGATGAGTTTTCTGCCAATACTCAAAACGCGTATACAAAAAAATGAGAAAAAAATTTATAACTTATTTTTCGGACCTAGTGCCACCTTAAAAATTGATAAAATATGTTTCTATTACTTCTATACACGATATCTACAAGTTTTCCAAACCGTGAAAGGCCGCTAGGCTTGGAAAACNAAAAATTTATAACTTTTTGTTTGGCTCTTTTGCCACCTAAAAAATTAATAGAATGTGTTCATTTTAGTTCTAAACACTATACCTGCAAGTTTTTTAAGCCGTGACTGGCCGCCAGGCTTGGAAAATGATGAGTTTTCCGCCGATACGCCAATACGCGTATTCAAAAAAATGAAAAAAAAATTTATAACTTATACTTTGGATCTTGTGCTACCTTGAAAGTTGATAGAATATGTTTCTATTACTCATATACACGATATCTACAAGTTTTCTAAACCGTGAAAGGCCGCCAGGCTTGGACAACAGTTAGTTCTCTGTCTATACGCAAATACGCGTATACGAAAAAATCAGAAAAAAATTTACAACTTCTTGTTGGGCTCTTGTGCCACCTTACAAATTAATAGAATGTGTTTCTATTAGTTTTATACACGATACCTGCAAGTTTTTCAAGCCATGACAGGCCGCTAGGCTTGGGAAATGATGAGTTTTCCCCCGATACGCCAATACGTGTATACGAAAAAATCGGAAAAAAATTCATAACTTTTTTTTGGGCTCTTGTGCCATCTTAAAAATAAATAATATATGCTTCCATGACTACTATACACAATCCAAATTAGTTCTTAAGCCGTGAAAGTCTGCCAGGCTTGGAAAACAGTGAGTTTTTTGCCGATAGGCAAACACGTGTATACGAAAAAATCGGAAAAAAATGTATAACTTATTTCTCGGCTCTTGTGCCACCTTGAAAACTAATAGAATATGTTTCTATCACTTTTATACACAATCCTAATCAGTTTTCCAAGCCGTGACAGGCCGCCAGGCTTGGAAAAATTATGAGTTTTCCGCCTATACTCAAATACGCGTATCCAAAAAAATCAGAAAAATTTATAACTTTTTGTTTGGCTCTTTTGCCACCTAAAAAATTAATAGAATGTGTTTATATTAGTTTTAAACACGATACCTGCAAGTTTTTTGAGCCGTGACAGGCCGCCAGGCTTGGAAAACAGTGAGTTTTCTGCCTATACGCAAATACGCGTATACGAAAAAATCAGAAAAAAATTTACAACTTCTTGTTTGGCTCTTGTGCCACCTTAGAAATTAATAGAATGTGTTTCTATTAGTTTTATACACGATACCTGCAAGTTTTTTAAGCCATGACAGGTTGCTAGGCTTGGGAAATGATGAGTTTTCCCCCGATACGCCAATACGTGTATACGAAAAAATCGGAAAAAAATTCATAACTTTTTTTTGGGCTCTTGTGCCATCTTAAAAATAAATAATATATGCTTCTATGACTACTATACACAATCCAAATTAGTTCTTAAGCCGTGAAAGTCTGCCAGGCTTGGAAAACAGTGAGTTTTTTGCCGATAGGCAAACACGTGTATACGAAAAAATCGGAAAAAAATGTATAACTTATTTCTCGGCTCTTGTGCCACCTTGAAAACTAATAGAATATGTTTCTATCACTTTTATACACAATCCTAATCAGTTTTCCAAGCCGTGACAGGCCGCCAGGCTTGGAAAAATTATGAGTTTTCCGCCTATACTCAAATACGCGTATCCAAAAAAATCAGAAAAATTTATAACTTTTTGTTTGGCTCTTTTGCCACCTAAAAAATTAATAGAATGTGTTTATATTAGTTTTAAACACGATACCTGCAAGTTTTTTGAGCCGTGACAGGCCGCCAGGCTTGGAAAACAGTGAGTTTTCTGCCTATACGCAAATACGCGTATACGAAAAAATCAGAAAAAAATTTACAACTTCTTGTTTGGCTCTTGTGCCACCTTAGAAATTAATAGAATGTGTTTCTATTAGTTTTATACACGATACCTGCAAGTTTTTTAAGCCATGACAGGTTGCTAGGCTTGGGAAATGATGAGTTTTCCCCCGATACGCCAATACGTGTATACGAAAAAATCGGAAAAAAATTCATAACTTTTTTTTGGGCTCTTGTGCCATCTTAAAAATAAATAATATATGCTTCCATGACTACTATACACAATCCAAATTAGTTCTTAAGCCGTGAAAGTCTGCCAGGCTTGGGAAACTGTGAGTTTTTTGCCGATAGGCAAACACGTGTATACGAAAAAATCGGAAAAAAATGTATAACTTATTTCTCGGCTCTTGTGCCACCTTGAAAACTAATAGAATATGTTTCTATCACTTTTATACACAATCCTAATCAGTTTTCCAAGCCGTGACAGGCCGCCAGGCTTGGAAAAATTATGAGTTTTCCGCCTATACTCAAATACGCGTATCCAAAAAAAAGAGAAAAAAATTTATAACATTTATTTCGGCTCTTGTGCCACATTGAAAATTCATAGAATATGTTTCTATTACTTCTTTACACGATACCTACAAGTTTTCAAAGCCGTGACAGGCCGCCAGGCTTGGAAAAATGATGAGTTTTTCGCCAATACTCAAATACGCGTATACAAAAAAATGAGAAAAAAATTTATAACTTATTTTTCGGACCTAGTGCCACCTTAAAAATTGATAAAATATGTTTCTATCACTTCTATAGACGATACCTAGAAGTTTTTTAAACCGTGAAAGGCCGCCGAGCTTAGAAAATGTTGAGTTTTTTTGCTGTTACGCAAATACGCGTATACGTAAAAATCAGAAAAAAATTTATAATTTTTTGTTGGGCTCTTGTGCCACCTTGAAAAATGATAGGATACGTTGTTATTACTACTATCTACAATCACAATAAGTTTGTCAAGCCTTGTAAGGCCGCCAGGCTCAGAAAAATGATGATTTTTCCTTCTATACTCAAATACGCGTATCCGAAAAAAAGAGAAAAAAATTAATAACATTTATTTCGGCCCTTGTGCCACATTAAAAATTCATAGAATATGTTTCTATTACTTCTTTACACGATACCTACAAGTTTTCAATGCCGTGACAAGCCGCCAGGCTTGGAAAAATGATGAGTTTTCCGCCAATACTCAACACGCGTATACAAAAAAATGAGAAAAAAATTTATAACTTATTTTTCGGACCTTGTGCCACCTTAAAAATTGATAAAATATGTTTCTATTACTTTTATACACGATATCTACAAGTTTTCCAAACCGTGAAAGGCCGCCAGGCTTGGAAAACTGTGAGTTTTCCGCCTGTACGCAAATACGCGTATACAAAAAAATCAGAAAAATTTATAACTTTTTGTTTGGCTCTTTTGCCACCTAAAAAATTAATAGAATGTGTTTATATTAGTTTTAAACACGATACCTGCAAGTTTTTTGAGCCGTGACAGGCCGCCAGGCTTGGAAAACAGTGAGTTTTCTACCTATACGCAAATACGCGTATACGAAAAAATCAGAAAAAAATTTACAACTTCTTGTTTGGCTCTTGTGCCACCTTAGAAATTAATAGAATGTGTTTCTATTAGTTTTATACACGATACCTGCAAGTTTTTCAAGCCATGACAGGCCGCTAGACATGAAAAATGATGAGTTTTCCGCCGATACGCCAATTCGTGTATACGAAAAAATCGGAAAAAAATTTATAACTTTTTTTTGGGCTCTTGTGCCATCTTAAAAATAAATAATATATGCTTTCATAACTACTATACACAATCCCAATTAGTTCTTAAGCCGTGAAAGGCCACCAGGCTTGGAAAATAATGAGTTTTCCGCCGATACGCAAATACGCGTGTACAAAAATAAGAAAAAAAAATTTATAACATTTATTTCGGCTCTTGTGCCACATTAAAAATTTATAGAATATGTTTTAATTACTTCTATACACGGTACCAACAAGTTTTCCAAACCGTGAAAGGCCGCCAGGCTTAGAAAACTGTGAGTTTTCCGCCTATACGCAAATACGCGTATACAAAAAAATGAGAAAAAAATTTATAACTTATACTTTGGATCTTGTGCCACCTTGAAAGTTGATAGAATATGTTTCTATTACTCATATACACGATACTTACAAGTTTTCCAAACCGTGAAAGGCCGCCAGGCTTGGAAAACAGTGAGTTCTCTGTCTATACGCAAAAACGCGTATACGAAAAAATCAGAAAAAAATTTACAACTTCTTGTTGGGCTCTTGTGCCACCTTAGAAATTAATAGAATGTGTTTCTATTAGTTTTATACACGATACCTGCAAGTTTTTCAAGCCATGACAGGCCGCTAGGCTTGGGAAATGATGAGTTTTCCCCCGATACGCCAATACGTGTATACGAAAAAATCGGAAAAAAATTCATAACTTTTTTTTGGGCTCTTGTGCCATCTTAAAAATAAATAATATATGCTTCTATGACTACTATACACAATCCAAATTAGTTCTTAAGCCGTGAAAGTCTGCCAGGCTTGGGAAACTGTGAGTTTTTTGCCGATAGGCAAACACGTGTATACGAAAAAATCGGAAAAAAATGTATAACTTATTTCTCGGCTCTTGTGCCACCTTGAAAACTAATAGAATATGTTTCTATCACTTTTATACACAATCCTAATCAGTTTTCCAAGCCGTGACAGGCCGCCAGGCTTGGAAAAATTATGAGTTTTCCGCCTATACTCAAATACGCGTATCCAAAAAAATCAGAAAAATTTATAACTTTTTGTTTGGCTCTTTTGCCACCTAAAAAATTAATAGAATGTGTTTATATTAGTTTTAAACACGATACCTGCAAGTTTTTTGAGCCGTGACAGGCCGCCAGGCTTGGAAAACAGTGAGTTTTCTACCTATACGCAAATACGCGTATACGAAAAAATCAGAAAAAAATTTACAACTTCTTGTTTGGCTCTTGTGCCACCTTAGAAATTAATAGAATGTGTTTCTATTAGTTTTATACACGATACCTGCAAGTTTTTCAAGCCATGACAGGCCGCTAGACATGAAAAATGATGAGTTTTCCGCCGATACGCCAATTCGTGTATACGAAAAAATCGGAAAAAAATTTATAACTTTTTTTTGGGCTCTTGTGCCATCTTAAAAATAAATAATATATGCTTTCATAACTACTATACACAATCCCAATTAGTTCTTAAGCCGTGAAAGGCCACCAGGCTTGGAAAATAATGAGTTTTCCGCCGATACGCAAATACGCGTGTACAAAAATAAGAAAAAAAAATTTATAACATTTATTTCGGCTCTTGTGCCACATTAAAAATTTATAGAATATGTTTTAATTACTTCTATACACGGTACCAACAAGTTTTCCAAACCGTGAAAGGCCGCCAGGCTTAGAAAACTGTGAGTTTTCCGCCTATACGCAAATACGCGTATACAAAAAAATGAGAAAAAAATTTATAACTTATACTTTGGATCTTGTGCCACCTTGAAAGTTGATAGAATATGTTTCTATTACTCAGATACACGATACTTACAAGTTTTCCAAACCGTGAAAGGCCGCCAGGCTTGGAAAACAGTGAGTTCTCTGTCTATACGCAAATACGCGTATACGAAAAAATCAGAAAAAAATTTACAACTTCTTGTTGGGCTCTTGTGCCACCTTAGAAATTAATAGAATGTGTTTCTATTAGTTTTATACACGATACCTGCAAGTTTTTCAAGCCATGACAGGCCGCTAGGCTTGGGAAATGATGAGTTTTCCCCCGATACGCCAATACGTGTATACGAAAAAATCGGAAAAAAATTCATAACTTTTTTTTGGGCTCTTGTGCCATCTTAAAAATAAATAA
The DNA here is from genome assembly GCF_000648655.2 of Copidosoma floridanum. Next base: position 1,020,536 of record NW_019384229.1, on the reverse strand, counting down.
TATATGCTTCCATGACTACTATACACAATCCAAATTAGTTCTTAAGCCGTGAAATTCTGCCAGGCTTGGAAAACAGTGAGTTTTTTGCCGATAGGCAAACACGTGTATACGAAAAAATCGGAAAAAAATTTATAACTTATTTTTCGGCTCTTGTGCCACCTTAAAAACTGATAGAATATGTTACTATCACTTCTATACACAATCCTAATCAGTTTTCCAAGCCGTGACAGGCCGCCAAGCTTGGAAAAATTATGAGTTTTCTGCCTATACTCAAATACGCGTATACAAAAAAATTAGAAAAAAATTAATAATTGATTTTTCGGCCCTTGTAACACTTTAAAAATTGATAAAATATGTTTCTATCACTTCTATAGACGATACCTAGAAGTTTTTTAAACCGTGAAAGGCCGCCGAGCTTAGAAAATGTTGAGTTTTTTTGCTGTTACGCAAATACGCGTATACGTAAAAATCAGAAAAAAATTTATAATTTTTTGTTGGGCTCTTGTGCCACCTTGGAAAATGATAGGATACGTTGTTATTACTACTATTTACAATCACAATAAGTTTGTTAAGCCTTGTAAGGCCGCCAGGCTCAGAAAAATGATGATTTTTCCGCCTATACTCAAATACGCGTATCCGAAAAAAAGAGAAAAAAATTTATAACATTTATTTCGGCTCTTGTGCCACATTGAAAATTCATAGAATATGTTTCTATTACTTCTTCACACGATACCTACAAGTTTTCAAAGCCGTAACAGGCCGCCAGGCTTGGAAAAATGATGAGTTTTCCGCCAATACTCAATACGCGTATACAAAAAAATGAGAAAAAAATTTATAACTTATTTTTCGGCCCTTAAGCCATCTTAAAAATTGATAAAATTTGTTTCTATCACTTCTATACACGATACCTTTAAGTTTTCCAAACCGTGAAAGGCCGCCAGGCTTGGAAAACTGTGAGTTTTCCGCCTGTTCGCAAATACGCGTATACGAAAAAATCAGAAAAAAATTTACAACTTCTTGTTGGGCTCTTGTGCCACCTTAGAAATTAATAGAATGTGTTTCTATTAGTTTTATACACGATACCTGCAAGTTTTTCAAGCCATGACAGGCCGCTAGGCTTGGGAAATGATGAGTTTTCCCCCGATACGCCAATACGTGTATACGAAAAAATCGGAAAAAAATTTATAACTTATTTTCCGGCTCTTGTGCCACCTTGAAAACTGATAGAATATGTTTCTAGTACTACTATACACAATCCTAATAAGTTTTCCAAGCCGTGACAGGCCGCCAGGCTTGGAAAAATTATGAGTTTTCCGCCTATACTCAAATACGCGTATACAAAAAAATTAGAAAAAAATTAATAATTGATTTCTCGGCCCTTGTAACACTTTAAAAATTGATAAAATATGTTTCTTTCACTTCTATAAACGATACCTAAAAGTTTTTTAAACCGTGAAAGGCCGCCGAGCTTAGAAAATGTTGAGTTTTTTTGCTGTTACGCAAATACGCGTATACGTAAAAATCAGAAAAAAATTTATAATTTTTTGTTGGGCTCTTGTGCCACCTTGGAAAATGATAGGATACGTTGTTATTACTACTATTTACAATCACAATAAGTTTGTCAAGCCTTGTAAGGCCGCCAGGCTCAGAAAAATGATGATTTTTCCGCCTATACTCAAATACGCGTATCCAAAAAAAAGAGAAAAAAATTTACAACTTGTATTTCGGCTCTTGTGCCACATTGAAAATTGATAGAATATGTTTTTATTACTTCTATACACGATACCTTCAAGTTTTCCAAGCCGTAACAGGCCGCCAGGCTTGGAAAATAATGAGTTTTCCGCCGATACGCAAATACGCGTATACAAGAAAATCAGAAAAAAATCTGTCACTTATTCTTCGCCTCTTGTGCCACTTAAAAAATTAATAGAATATATTTCTATCACTTTTATACACGATCTTTATTAGTTTTCCAAGCCGTAACAGGCCGCTAGGCTTGAAAAAATGATGAGTTTTCCGCCTATACTCAAATACGCGTATACAAAAAAATGAGAAAAAAATTTATAACTTATTTTTCGGCCCTTAAGCCATCTTAAAAATTGATAAAATTTGTTTCTATCACTTCTATACACGATACCTTTAAGTTTTCCAAACCGTGAAAGGCCGCCAGGCTTGGAAAACTGTGAGTTTTCCGCCTGTTCGCAAATACGCGTATACGAAAAAATCAGAAAAAAATTTACAACTTCTTGTTGGGCTCTTGTGCCACCTTAGAAATTAATAGAATGTGTTTCTATTAGTTTTATACACGATACCTGCAAGTTTTTCAAGCCATGAGAGGCCGCTAGGCTTGGGAAATGATGAGTTTTCCCCCGATACGCCAATACGTGTATACGAAAAAATCGGAAAAAAATTCATAACTTTTTTTTGGGCTCTTGTGCCATCTTAAAAATAAATAATATATGCTTCCATGACTACTATACACAATCCAAATTAGTTCTTAAGCCGTGAAAGTCTGCCAGGCTTGGGAAACTGTGAGTTTTTTGCCGATAGGCAAACACGTGTATACGAAAAAATCGGAAAAAAATGTATAACTTATTTCTCGGCTCTTGTGCCACCTTGAAAACTAATAGAATATGTTTCTATCACTTTTATACACAATCCTAATCAGTTTTCCAAGCCGTGACAGGCCGCCAGGCTTGGAAAAATTATGAGTTTTCCGCCTATACTCAAATACGCGTATCCAAAAAAATCAGAAAAATTTATAACTTTTTGTTTGGCTCTTTTGCCACCTAAAAAATTAATAGAATGTGTTTATATTAGTTTTAAACACGATACCTGCAAGTTTTTTGAGCCGTGACAGGCCGCCAGGCTTGGAAAACAGTGAGTTTTCTACCTATACGCAAATACGCGTATACGAAAAAATCAGAAAAAAATTTACAACTTCTTGTTTGGCTCTTGTGCCACCTTAGAAATTAATAGAATGTGTTTCTATTAGTTTTATACACGATACCTGCAAGTTTTTCAAGCCATGACAGGCCGCTAGACATGAAAAATGATGAGTTTTCCGCCGATACGCCAATTCGTGTATACGAAAAAATCGGAAAAAAATTTATAACTTTTTTTTGGGCTCTTGTGCCATCTTAAAAATAAATAATATATGCTTTCATAACTACTATACACAATCCCAATTAGTTCTTAAGCCGTGAAAGGCCACCAGGCTTGGAAAATAATGAGTTTTCCGCCGATACGCAAATACGCGTGTACAAAAAAATGAGAACAAAATTTATAACTTATTTTCCGGCCATTGTCCCACCTTAAAAATTCATAGAATATGTTCCTATTACTTAAATACACGATACCTACAAGTTTTTTAAAATGTGAAAGGCCGCCAGGCTTGGAAAACAGTGAGTTTTCCGCCTATACTTAAATAAGCGTATACAAAAAAATTGATAATAGATTTTTCGGCCCTTGTAACAATTTAAAAATTCATAAAATATGTTTCTATCACTTCTATAAACGATACCTAAAAGTTTTTTAAACCGTAAAAGGCCGCCGAGCTTAGAAAATGTTAAGTTTTTTTGCTGATACGCATATACGCGTATACGTAAAAATCAGAAAAAAATTTATAATTTTTTGTTGGGCTCTTGTGCCACCTTGGTAATTGATAGGATACGTTGTTATTACTACTATTTACAATCACAATAAGTTTGTCAAGCCTTTTAAGGCCGCCAGGCTTAGAAAAATGATGATTTTTTCGCCTATACTCAAATACGCGTATACAAAAAAAAGAGAAAAAAATTTATAACATTTATTTCGGCTCTTGTGCCACATTAAAAATTTATAGAATATGTTTTAATTACTTCTATACACGGTACCAACAAGTTTTCCAAACCGTGAAAGGCCGCCAGGCTTAGAAAACTGTGAGTTTTCCGCCTATACGCAAATACGCGTATACAAAAAAATGAGAAAAAAATTTATAACTTATACTTTGGATCTTGTGCCACCTTGAAAGTTGATAGAATATGTTTCTATTACTCATATACACGATACTTACAAGTTTTCCAAACCGTGAAAGGCCGCCAGGCTTGGAAAACAGTGAGTTCTCTGTCTATACGCAAAAACGCGTATACGAAAAAATCAGAAAAAAATTTACAACTTCTTGTTGGGCTCTTGTGCCACCTTAGAAATTAATAGAATGTGTTTCTATTAGTTTTATACACGATACCTGCAAGTTTTTCAAGCCATGACAGGCCGCTAGGCTTGGGAAATGATGAGTTTTCCCCCGATACGCCAATACGTGTATACGAAAAAATCGGAAAAAAATTCATAACTTTTTTTTGGGCTCTTGTGCCATCTTAAAAATAAATAATATATGCTTCTATGACTACTATACACAATCCAAATTAGTTCTTAAGCCGTGAAAGTCTGCCAGGCTTGGGAAACTGTGAGTTTTTTGCCGATAGGCAAACACGTGTATACGAAAAAATCGGAAAAAAATGTATAACTTATTTCTCGGCTCTTGTGCCACCTTGAAAACTAATAGAATATGTTTCTATCACTTTTATACACAATCCTAATCAGTTTTCCAAGCCGTGACAGGCCGCCAGGCTTGGAAAAATTATGAGTTTTCCGCCTATACTCAAATACGCGTATCCAAAAAAATCAGAAAAATTTATAACTTTTTGTTTGGCTCTTTTGCCACCTAAAAAATTAATAGAATGTGTTTATATTAGTTTTAAACACGATACCTGCAAGTTTTTTGAGCCGTGACAGGCCGCCAGGCTTGGAAAACAGTGAGTTTTCTACCTATACGCAAATACGCGTATACGAAAAAATCAGAAAAAAATTTACAACTTCTTGTTTGGCTCTTGTGCCACCTTAGAAATTAATAGAATGTGTTTCTATTAGTTTTATACACGATACCTGCAAGTTTTTCAAGCCATGACAGGCCGCTAGACATGAAAAATGATGAGTTTTCCGCCGATACGCCAATTCGTGTATACGAAAAAATCGGAAAAAAATTTATAACTTTTTTTTGGGCTCTTGTGCCATCTTAAAAATAAATAATATATGCTTTCATAACTACTATACACAATCCCAATTAGTTCTTAAGCCGTGAAAGGCCACCAGGCTTGGAAAATAATGAGTTTTCCGCCGATACGCAAATACGCGTGTACAAAAATAAGAAAAAAAAATTTATAACATTTATTTCGGCTCTTGTGCCACATTAAAAATTTATAGAATATGTTTTAATTACTTCTATACACGGTACCAACAAGTTTTCCAAACCGTGAAAGGCCGCCAGGCTTAGAAAACTGTGAGTTTTCCGCCTATACGCAAATACGCGTATACAAAAAAATGAGAAAAAAATTTATAACTTATACTTTGGATCTTGTGCCACCTTGAAAGTTGATAGAATATGTTTCTATTACTCATATACACGATACTTACAAGTTTTCCAAACCGTGAAAGGCCGCCAGGCTTGGAAAACAGTGAGTTCTCTGTCTATACGCAAAAACGCGTATACGAAAAAATCAGAAAAAAATTTACAACTTCTTGTTGGGCTCTTGTGCCACCTTAGAAATTAATAGAATGTGTTTCTATTAGTTTTATACACGATACCTGCAAGTTTTTCAAGCCATGACAGGCCGCTAGGCTTGGGAAATGATGAGTTTTCCCCCGATACGCCAATACGTGTATACGAAAAAATCGGAAAAAAATTCATAACTTTTTTTTGGGCTCTTGTGCCATCTTAAAAATAAATAATATATGCTTCTATGACTACTATACACAATCCAAATTAGTTCTTAAGCCGTGAAAGTCTGCCAGGCTTGGGAAACTGTGAGTTTTTTGCCGATAGGCAAACACGTGTATACGAAAAAATCGGAAAAAAATGTATAACTTATTTCTCGGCTCTTGTGCCACCTTGAAAACTAATAGAATATGTTTCTATCACTTTTATACACAATCCTAATCAGTTTTCCAAGCCGTGACAGGCCGCCAGGCTTGGAAAAATGATGAGTTTTCCGCCAATACTCAATACGCGTATTCAAAAAAATAAGAAAAAAATTTATAACTTATTTTTCGGACCTCGTGCCACCTTGAAAATTAATAAAATATGTTTCTATCACTTCTATACACGATACCTTCAAGTTTTCCAAACCGTGAAAGGCCGCCAGGCTTAAAAAACAGTGAGTTCTCTGCCTTTACGCAAATACGCGTATACGAAAAAATCGGAAAAAAATTTATAACTTTTTGTTGGGCTCTTGTGCTACCTTGGAATTCGATAGGATACGATTTTATCACTACTTTTAACGATCACAATAAGTTTGTCAAGCCTTGTAAGGCCGCCAGGCTTGGAAAATTATGAGTTTTCTGCCGATACGCCAATACGCGTATACAAAAAAATCAGAAAAAAATCTGTTACTTATTTTTCGGCTCTTGTGCCACTTTGGAAATTGATAATATATGTTTTTATCACTTCCATACACGATCCTTATTAGTTTTCTAAGCCGTGGCAGGCCACCAGGCTTGGAAAAATGATGAGTTTTCCGCCTATACTCAAGTACGCGTATTCAAAAAAATGAGAAAAAAATTTATAACTTATTTTTCGGACCTTGTGCTACCTTAAAAATTAATAAAATATGTTTCCATTACTGCTATACACAATCCTAATTAGTTTTTAAGCCGTGAAAGGCTACCTGGCTTGGAGAATGTTGAGTTTTCCGCCCATACTCAAATACGCGTATTCAAAAAAATGAGAAAAAAATTTATAACTTATTTTTCGGACCTTGTGCTACCTTGAAAATTGATAGAATATGTTTCCATCACTGCTATACACAATCCCGATTAGTTTTTAAGCCGTGGAAGGCTACCTGGCTTGAAGAATGTTGAGTTTTCCGCCGATACGCCAATACGTGTATACGAAAAAATCGGAAAAAAATTCATAATTTTTTTTTGGGCTCTTGTGCCATCTTAAAAATAAAAAATATATGCTTCCATTACTACTATACACAATCCAAATTAGTTCTTAAGCCGTGAAAGTCTGCCAGGCTTGGGAAACTGTGAGTTTTTTGCCGATAGGCAAACACGTGTATACGAAAAAATCGGAAAAAAATTTATAACTTATTTTTTGGCTCTTGTGCCACCTTGAAAACTGATAGAATATGTTACTCTTACTTTTATACACAATCCTAATCAGTTTTCCAAGCCGTGACAGGCCGCCAAGCTTGGAAAAATTATGAGTTTTCCGCCTATACTCAAATACGCGTATAAAAAAAAATTAGAAAAAAATTATTAATTGATTTTTCGGCTCTTGTAACACTTTAAAAATTGATGAAATATGTTTCTATTACTTCTATAAACGATACCTAGAAGTTTTTTAAACCGTGAAAGGCCGCCGAGCTTAGAAAATGTTGAGTTTTTTTGCTGTTACGCAAATACGCGTATACGTAAAAATCAGAAAAAAATTTATAATTTTTTGTTGGGCTCTTGTGCCACCTTGGAAAATGATAGGATACGTTGTTATTACTACTATTTACAATCACAATAAGTTTGTCAAGCCTTGTAAGGCCGCCAGGCTCAGAAAAATAATGATTTTTCCGCCTGTACTCAAATACGCGTATCTGAAAAAAAGAGAAAAAAATTTATAACATTTATTTCGGCCCTTGTGCCACATTGAAAATTCATAGAATATGTTTCTATTACTTCTTTACACGATACCTACGAGTTCTCAAAGCCGTGTCAGGCCGCCAGGCTTGGAAAAATGATGAGTTTTCCGCCAATACTCAATCCGCGTATACAAAAAAATGAGAAAAAATTTATTACTTATTTTTCGGACCATGTGCCACCTTGAAAATTGATAAAATATGTTTTTATTACTTCTATACACGATATCTACAAGTTTTCCAAACCGTGAAAGGTCGCCAGGCTTGGAAAACTGTGAGTTTTCCGCCTGTACGCAAATACGCGTATACGAAAAAATCAGAAAAAATTTATAACTTTTTGTTTGCCTCTTTTGCCACCTAAAAAATTAATAGAATATGTTTATATTAGTTTTAAACACGATACCTGCAAGTTTTTTGAGCCGTGACAGGCCGCCAGGCTTGGAAAACAGTGAGTTTTCTACCTATACGCAAATACGCGTATACGAAAAAATCAGAAAAAAATTTACAACTTCTTGTTTGGCTCTTGTGCCACCTTAGAAATTAATAGAATGTGTTTCTATTAGTTTTATACACGATACCTGCAAGTTTTTCAAGCCATGACAGGCCGCTAGGCTTGGGAAATGATGAGTTTTCCCCCGATACGCCAATACGTGTATACGAAAAAATCGGAAAAAAATTCATAACTTTTTTTTGGGCTCTTGTGCCATCTTAAAAATAAATAATATATGCTTCTATGACTACTATACACAATCCAAATTAGTTCTTAAGCCGTGAAAGTCTGCCAGGCTTGGGAAACTGTGAGTTTTTTGCCGATAGGCAAACACGTGTATACGAAAAAATCGGAAAAAAATGTATAACTTATTTCTCGGCTCTTGTGCCACCTTGAAAACTAATAGAATATGTTTCTATCACTTTTATACACAATCCTAATCAGTTTTCCAAGCCGTGACAGGCCGCCAGGCTTGGAAAAATGATGAGTTTTCCGCCTATACTCAAATACGCGTATACAAAAAAATGAGAAAAAAATTTATAACTTATTTTTCGGACCTTGTGCCACCTTGAAAATTGATAAAATATGTTTCTATTACTTCTATACACGATATCTACAAGTTTTCCAAACCGTGAAAGGCCGCCAGGCTTGGAAAACTGTGAGTTTTCCGCCTTTACGCAAATACGCGTATACAAAAAAATCAGAAAAATTTATAACTTTTTGTTTGGCTCTTTTGCCACCTAAAAAATTAATAGAATGTGTTTATATTAGTTTTAAACACGATACCTGCAAGTTTTTTGAGCCGTGACAGGCCGCCAGGCTTGGAAAACAGTGAGTTTTCTGCCTATACGCAAATACGCGTATACGAAAAAATCAGAAAAAAATTTACAACTTCTTGTTTGGCTCTTGTGCCACCTTAGAAATTAATAGAATGTGTTTCTATTAGTTTTATACACGATACCTGCAAGTTTTTCAAGCCATGACAGGCCGCTAGGCTTGGGAAATGATGAGTTTTCCCCCGATACGCCAATACGTGTATACGAAAAAATCGGAAAAAAATTCATAACTTTTTTTTGGGCTCTTGTGCCATCTCAAAAATAAATAATATATGCTTTCATTACTACTATACACAATCTTAATTAGTTCTTAAGCCGTGAAAGGCCACCAGGCTTGGAAAATGATGAGTTTTCCGCCGATACGCAAATACGCGTGTACAAAAAAATGAGAAAAAAATTTATAACTTATTTTTCGGCCCTTAAGCCATCTTAAAAATTGATAAAATTTGTTTCTATCACTTCTATACACGATACCTTTAAGTTTTCCAAACCGTGAAAGGCCGCCAGGCTTGGAAAACTGTGAGTTTTCCGCCTTTACGCAAATACGCGTATACGAAAAAATCAGAAAAATTTATAACTTTTTGTTGGGCTCTTTTGCCACCTAAAAAATTAGTAGAATTTGTTTATATTAGTTTTGAACACGATACCTGCAAGTTTTCTGAGCCGTGACAGGCCGCCAGGCTTGGAAAACAGTGAGTTTTCTGCCTATACGCAAATACGCGTATACGAAAAAATCAGAAAAAAATTTACAACTTCTTGTTTGGCTCTTGTGCCACCTTAGAAATTAATACAATGTGTTTCTTTTAGTTTTATACACGATACCTACAAGTTTTCAAAGCCGTGACAGGCCGCCAGGCTTGGAAAAATGATGAGTTTTCCGCCAATACTCAATACGCGTATTCAAAAAAATAAGAAAAAAATTTATAACTTATTTTTCGAAACTCGTGCCACCTTGAAAATTGATAGAATATGTTTCTATTACTTCTATAAACGATACCTTCAAGTTTTCCAAACCCTGAAAGGCCGCCAAGCTTGGAAAACTGTGAGTTTTCCGCCTGTACGCAAATACGCGCATACGAAAAAATCAGAAAAAGAATTATAATTTTTTGTTGGGCTCTTGTGCCACCTTGGAAATTGATAGGATACGATTTTATCACTACTCTTCACGATCACAATAAGTTTGTCAAGCCTTGTAAGGCCGCCAGGCTTGGAAAATTATGAGTTTTCCGCCGATACGCCAATACGCGTACACGTAAAAATCAGAAAAAGATTTATAGGTTTTTGTTGGGCTCTTGTGCCACCTTGGAAAATGATAGGATACGTTGTTATTACTACTATCTACAATCACAATAAGTTTGTCAAGCCTTGTAAGGCCGCCAGGCTCAGAAAAATGATGATTTTTCCGCCTATACTCAAATACGCGTATCCAAAAAAAAGAGAGAAAAATTTATAACATTTATTTCGGCTCTTGTGCCACATTGAAAATTAATAAAATATGTTTCTATTACTTCTATACACGATACCTACAAGTTTTTCAAGCCGTGACAGGCCGCCAGGCTTGGAAAAATGATGAGTTTTTCGCCAATACTCAAATACGCGTATACAAAAAAACTGTTTGTTACTAACAAATAATTGTACAGTATGTAATAATAAATTACTAAAAGTGTCCTTTGGGGGTGGGCGAATTTGAACAAGGGGGGTGTAGTTGGAAGAGATCGGAGTCACTCTCAAGCAGTGATGCGTAGAGGCCTCGATGGGTTGATCGCCAGGTTGACCGGTGGGTGTTTGTTGTTGTTATTTTTTTTTTTAAGGGGAAAAAAAGGGTGTAGACAAGTGTTTTGTATTGGTACAGTGATATTTATTGAAGATATACTTTAAGTAATTGAGTGGCTTAAGAGGTATGCATTACACATATTTGCATAACTCGGATCGATACCAATCAGTCGTCACACAGTCCTTCTTATATACTTTACGTCGCTTTCTTACTTGCGATTTTCGTTATAGACTAGTGGTCGCCACCTGGCGAGCGATAGGTGGTACTATCAAGTACTAGTTGGAAGTCGGTGCTGCGCGCGAAGTTTAAAAATTCAAATTTATGTAGAAACGATCTAATTTAAGAAAAAT
>NW_019384229.1:967954-1006472 GCF_000648655.2 Copidosoma floridanum | reverse complement strand
ACGCGTATCCGAAAAAAAGAGAAAAAAATTTATAACATTTATTTCGGCCCTTGTGCCACATTGAAAATTCATAGAATATATTTCTATTTCTTCTTTACACGATACCTACAAGTTTTTAAAGCCGTGACAGGCCGCCAGGCTTGGAAAAATGATGAGTTTTCCGCCAATACTCAATACGCGTATTCAAAAAAATAAGAAAAAAATTTATAACTTATTTTTCGAAACTCGTGCCACCTGAAAAATTAGTAGAATGTGTTTATATTAGTTTTAAACACGATACCTGCAAGTTTTTTTGACCGTGACAGGCCGCTAGGCTTGGAAAACAGTGAGTTTTCCGCCTATACGCCAATACGCGTATACAAAAAAATCAGAAAAAAATCTGTTACTTATTTTTCGGCTCTTGTGCCACTTTGGAAATTGATCGAATATGTTTTTATCACTTCCATACACGATCCTTTTTAGTTTTCTAAGCCGTGGCAGGCCACCAGGCTTGGAAAAATGATGAGTTTTCCGCCTATACTCAAATACGCGTATTCAAAAAAATGAGAAAAAAATTTATAACTTATTTTTCGGACCTTGTGCTACCTTAAAAATTAATAGAATATGTTTCCATCACTGCTATACACAATCCTAATTAGTTTTTAAGCCGTGAAAGGCTACCTGGCTTGGAGAATGTTGAGTTTTCCGCCCATACTCAAATACGCGTATTCAAAAAAATGAGAAAAAAATTTATAACTTATTTTTCGGACCTTGTGCTACCTTGAAAATTAATAGAATATGTTTCCATCACTGCTATACACAATCCCAATTAGTTTTTAAGCCGTGAAAGGCTACCTGGCTTGGAGAATGTTGAGTTTTCCGCCGATACGCTAATACGCGTATACAAAAAAATCAGAAAAAAATCACAACTTTTTTTGGGGCTCTTGTGCCACGACAAAAATGAATAGTATAACTGGTCTATTATATCCTATCGAAATTTTTATGGATTTTTTGGGCTGTGAAAGGCCGCTAGGCTTGGGAAATATAGAGTTTTCCATTCAACGCAAATAAGAATACGTCGGCTAATCGATTAAAATTCCTTACACCTTTATTTATCAGCGTTGTACCATTTAAAATTTGAGTGTTATTTATTTTAAATTTAATGGTTAACTAATTATATTAATTTTGAGATACACCTACGCCTTTTTGCTCTGGAAAACACAGATTATTCGGGCCATTCGCGACTACCACTAGGCGTACAGCGAAAAAATGATAAAATTACTATGGAATTTTTTACGTTTGGTCTACCGTGAGTTTCTATCTAACTTATTTTTATATTATTCAACTAAAATTAAAAATTATTTTTTAATACATTTAGTTGTCATTTTAAAGTTTGTTAATTATATCAATAGATGCTTTAAGTGAATAAATAATAAGTCCTAAGTTGCTGGTTAAGAGACGACAAGTTATGGTATTTTTATTTTTAAATTAAGAACTGTTATCACTGGTAATGTTGTTATAGAGAATGAAAATTTTTAAAATAACCCGCCCTTTGATATACACACACACTTGTATGTGTGTGCGCGTGTACATTGCAAACAAACTGTTGCGGAATACGAAGTGCAAGTCTATGCATGAAACGCCTCGCGTTTGCCTGCTGCTGCAACATTACTACTTTGCTGCAACGTTAAGGTAGGTCCAGCATTATTTGCTGACTGTTATCTGCGAACTTCGCGCGACATTATATTCTTAGACAATGCGAAGTTAGTAGTGTTTTTACGTTATTGTAAGTTGTGCGCTATTATTTTATAAGAAGTGATATACTGAACAATAGGATATAAATACATCAGTTATTCTCTAATAATCGGGATAAAAAATCGAATTGGCCTGGATACAGATGTATTAAAAATCTCGCTAGTCTATGTGTGAAAGTACGTGTGTTTTGGTGAGGCTACCATAAAGATCAAGTGTCGAGTTTGTGATCAGTGTGTATAAAGTGTACAAGTGTACAAGTGCGCAAAAAAAACGAACACCTAAAAAGATAAGTGAGAGTGAATAGTTTTATTTATAGTTTAATGGCATTGCCTATAAGCGCTTGCATTAAAAATTTTTGTCATGTGACCAGTACGTCTGAATGAGATGCCTGCCTTCTTTGAGATTATCACAACACAAGGTAATTTTTCATTTCTTGTTCAGAGTTTAAAGTATGAAAACTTTGTTTTTATGAAGCTTTCTGTTATTTAGAATTTGAAAAGCGAGTTGGAAAGAGATTTCTTATACGCGCGACAATTGTGAGCGTCGAAGGAAGTAGAATATACGAAACGTCGCCTCCACACGTGCGTACATACACTGCTGCGATGGAGCGCATTAAATTCCGTGAATTTTCTATAAGCATGAAGCCAAAAATTTTGTTGCCCAGGTACAGAGACGATAGCTACTTTGCACTTGTCATGATGTAAATCGTAACAACGACTTGAAGCAGAATGGTCTGAATCATTTTGTAGTTGTAAATATAATTGGTAAAATTATTTTATTGTAATAGTGTTTATTTTTTATATTTTTCAGGTCAAAAAAACTAATTGTAGTAAACGTCTGTGATTTTTTTTTTTCACAAGATAAGACAAAGAACGTAAATTGGGAAAACTCTATGTCATAAAAAGAAATATGATTACTTACTGGAATTTTAATTAATATACTTGATATTTTCTCACGAAAAGAGCTCGTTTACATACTTATTTTTTAAGTAAAGCTGATCATGAGTATTTATAGTAAGAACCAGAAAATATTTGCAATGAAAAATTCAACGTCCGAATATCTCATGACAATCGCTGAAAACGTAATAACAAGCTCACCAAATTTAACCATACTTGCTTATTGTAACGATTTAAACAGCGTAAGTTATAGAAACGTAAAATGGAAGCGTTTTGTGTCGGTTTTACATGGAACTCAAAGAGATAGGACTATTGATGCTCATAGCAAAAAGGACAAAGCTATTTTTAGCCGTCATTTTACGTGTATTCTTAATGTAGTCTCAGAAAAGCTTAAACAACGCGTTGACTTATTTAACAATCATAAATACTCTCTTAATGACAATAGTGACAACAAAAATGGAATGATTGATAATTTAATGAGTACCGCCGAAACTAATCATAATAATATCAATTATCATTTTAATCATAATAATGATAACTACGTTAGTACTCAATGTGACAGCGAAAAAAACGAGAATCCCAATTTATCAGACAGTTTCGATTATAATTTCGAATTTAATTTAAATGATGAGTCACAAGTAAAAGAAAAAAACTTAGAAAAAGAAATTTATCACACAGAAAATAAAAGTTTTGTTGTGCCCAAAGAGTTTTGGCAGAAATTTTATGTATATTCTTCTTGTTAACTTCCCGGGTAGACGGATGTTTTTAACAATAATTTTTCATCAGAATATCCCTTCTGCGTGTTAAGCTTTAAGCGGCATCGTTGTGTTTCTCACGAGAAACTTAATAATCTAAGGGAAATTAAATTCACAGCTTATGCTCAGTGTAAAAATTCATCGTGTACATCGTACAAATTCAAAGCTTTGTTCAGTATACCAATACAAAAGGACGTAGATATTAAAGTATTTCAAACTTCTCAATATAATCATGATTCAAAAGATACATGTAGAAGATTTATAAAATGGGATCGACGAACAATTATTGCAAATAACGTTGAACGAGACGGACCTACTGTAACAAAACTAAAAATGCTCCAAAGTGTTCCAGATGAGGTTTTGAAAGCTGGCAATTTGAATGATGCACCTGACTCTCAAACGTTACAAAAAATAAGCAGTGAAAATAACACGCAATACGATCTTGATAAAGATTTCACGACATTCATGTGGAAAATGATTAAAAAAGAAAAAGAAGATTTGGAGGGGGACACTTTTGATGGATACATTCAAATGTATTCTGAGCAACCCTTTTACATCTTGTTAATGGCAGAAGAAGTTTTGCGATATATGTTATTACCAAAAAATCGACCTTTATTTCTGTACTTAGATGCCACAGGATCAATTGTAAAAAATCCACCAGAGATAAAAGAACCTGTATATAACTACGCATGCGTGATGCTGGGAAGTCGCGATTATTCTCCATTGGCGGTCGTTGAGTTCGTTTCATCGAGGCACAGAGTTGAAGATATATTAACTTTCCTATTTACGTTCTCTCAACGAGTGAATAAAATTACGACACATCGGCCAGCAATTGATGAAGTAGAAACGGACTTTAGCCTTGCTTTATTACAAGCAACCTCTCTTAGTTTTAATAACATGAAGTTGTCCATGTATTTACAACAAATTTACAAGGAATTTGTTGGTAAGACACCGGAAGCTTCACTCACAGTTCTACACATTTGTTCATCGCACATGATTAAGACTGTTCTCAAAAAAATTGAGGAAATTTTTCATGATAACGATGTTAAAGTTATAGCAGCATGTGCAATAACTAAAATAATACATTCTACAACATTAGATGAAATAAGTAAAATATTAAGACACGTTTTTGCAATATTTTCGTCCAAAAAACGCCCTAAAAACATAAATGAATCACTAAAATTTTTCGAAAATGCTGATGAAAAAAGCTACGAAACTGAATTTGATGATAAAGAGGAAGAAAATTTTGAATATTCAATAAAGCAGGAAAGAATATACGACGAAATAGAGATTCATGAAGAGGCAAGAAAACTATCTCCTTTTTATAAATACTTTTCAAACTTACAAGAAGAAGTTTTAAGCACGAATAAATATTTTAAAAAACTAAACATTTTATATTGCGAAAATTTTATTCAATATTTACTGAAATACCTTATACCGTACGTTCCATTGTGGTCTGCAATTGTGATATCTCGATTTAATTTAACAAGAGAATCAAATGCTACAGTTGAAAATTACTGGAACATTGAAAAAAATGTTTTTTTAAAAGGCAAGAAAAGAATCGTTGCTACTCCTTTCATACAAAAAAAGGAATCGTTGTTGAAACAAAAAGTAAGAGAAAGAACCTTCGAGTTAAAAACCACTAGAGTGTTACGACATCGTCGAAAAAAAGAAATGGAAAAAGATGGTAAGACTGAAAAGAAAATAAGTAATGAAACTGAGGAGAGTATTAGCAGCAGCGAAGACGAAAAATTTCCGGAAGAGACGTGGAAAAAGTCCAACAAAAGAAGAAACATTTATTTTAAGAGAAGTAAATTTTTATGTAAAAAACGGCAAATAAGTAAAAAAATGCAAAAAAAAAAAAAATACATCGCAAACTAATACAAAAAAACGAACAACAACAAAAAATAGTGTAAAAAGTAAAACGCAACTTAAGATGAAAAAACAAAAAAAAATTGACAAGACCTTTGAAATCACTGGCATAGAAAGTGATAACGACGTCAAAACTCTTACCGATTCTGTGGAGGAAGTGCATAAATTTGACTCTCATCCAGTAATGCAAAAAAATTACGAAATTTTTCAAGAACAGAACACAGAAAAAGAGTTACCTCATTTAATAAATATTTTTCAAAGTCAAGAAGATTATCTTCAAAATTTTTATTCCACCAAGATAACGGTTGATGGTATTAATATTTATGTTGAAGGGTTACAATCACTGTTGCCAAATGAATGGTTGGATGACAGTATAATAAACGCGTTTATGAAAATAGTAAGTAAAAACTGTGTTCTCATGCTTAGTGTCTTAGCGTTTAATACTTTTTTCATTACATCATTGTTATCAAAAGAGGGAATCAGTAACATGTGGAAAGATTGGGCTTCAAAAATAGATCTGTGGAATTTTAATGTTTGGCTTATGCCAATTAACGATAACAATATGCACTGGAGATTGTTAATAATTGTGCCATCGTTGAAAAAGTTGATATACTTGGATTCTCTACACGGAGTGCCTCCTAAAAATCTAATAGAGAATATTTGTTTATTCATCGAAATGTTTAGTGGTCCAATGATTCGTAAAGGACGGTGTGTATCATGGTTACAATGGATGTTATTCATTCCAAAAGATGTCCCACTTCAAACAAATTCTTTTAATACACACGGAAATTGCGGTACACACGTTTGTTCGTGGGCGTATATTGTATGTACAGGATCACAGTGCGTATTTGAAGAAAGAGATATGCCAAATGTTCGAAAAAATTTAGTACTTTTATTAAAAAATTATAATCAAATAACATCACTACCAGCGAAAGAATCATTGAAAAATAAAAACATAACTAATGAATGCAAAGAGATCTCAAAAAAAATAAATATAAGTTCTATTACAATTGAAAGAGATTTGCCAATTCTAGGTTTCGAATCCACTATGGAATTTTTGTCAACGCTTTACTTGTTAATAACAGAATAACTTTTTAAAATGATGTTTGCAGTTAACATCCAAAGAACTAATAATAATACGCTTGTCCCATGTTACAAATTTTAGATGTGTTAAAAAAATTAAGATAAGCTGTTAAGAGACTAGTTTAATACAATAACTGTGATCGCCAAAGTATTTATCGTTTAATGTTATTTGTTATATCCCAAAAAATGTAACCCAAAACTTTATATAATTATAATAAAAAATATTAAAAGAAGTGTGTATAAAATGTATAACAATCGAATACTATACATTGTTAATATAATTTTATAAAGAAAGAAACGATTTAAAAATGTTTATAAGAAAACATGTAATAACAATTTTTTATTATAAATAATATTACAGTAAAAGTTTTTTGTTATTTCATTGCATACACCTAGATATAAGAAACTCGTACAAAAAAATAATGTAAAAATAAATTAGATAGAAACTCACGGTAGACCAAACGTAAAAAATTCCATAATAATTTTATCATTTTTTCGCTGTACGCCTCGTGGTAGTGGCGAATGGCCCAAAAAATCTTCTTAGCATCTTTGAGATTTTCTCGTAGTACATTCCCAACTTCTATATAAATTATATTACCAGATTTCTGATCTTATCCATGATAGTAAAGCTCAAGCCATAAATTTTAACGTTTATACTTTTGACTCAACTTACGCTGAGGAAACGGTGGTTTAAAAATAAACACATGTGGTTCAACGTTCTCAATTAACAAAAAATTAGCTAATTCTTTTAATCCAAAAAAAAAATTTAAAAAGCCTTGCATGTCCACTACATACTCCATCATAGCATAGCATAGACAGAGTTGAATGACTATTGTTGTTTTATTTTTCATGAGAAAGTTTAGACAAGTTTCCTCACATCTCCACTCACGGGATTATACTCGACTATGCGATCATGTAGAATCAGACAATAAGCAGCTGTTCCTTGCGGAAAATTATCTCTTGACTCGAATTCCAAACGCACATGAACTGGTGCGCTTTTCAAAGCTTCATTTTGTTGTGAACTGTCAATAACGATGAGTGACATGTTTGTAATTAAATCGTTTTTATTTATTATAGGTTCTGTTTCTTAATTTAATGTTGAGATAAAGATTTCCATTGGAAAAAATATCAAAATAATCTTCATCATTTACTAATTTGTTTGTTTTTGTAATATCTAGCCATCCTACGTTTTCTAGCATTGAACTTTGATCATGATAGTGTGAAATCCAACCTTTCATGAAGGTTGTTATACCAACATTTTTGCACTTGTCTATTTCAATGGCATTAAGTTCGTAGCGAATTTCTTCGAACAAATGACAAATAGCATTATTAACTAACTCATTTCTCGTTACTGCAGTATTATTGTTTGATGTTATATATGTCGTCAAATGTGACACCTGACTGAATGCTTAGATTTTCTTCTATCTTTAAAACAGCAGGAAAATAAGCAAATAAACTTTAGCCAACGATCACATTTAAGCCTAGTCTTTTTAAAAACTTTACGTTTTGACGTGTTAATGCTTTGGTTGCTCGTTGATAATTGATTTTTCTTGCTCATGTTGGTTTACTTACATATCCTCTACAAAACTTTTTTTTTCTTTTTTTTCACGACGTATGAAATACCCATTCGTTAAATTTAATTTAACGCCTTATTATTATAACTTCTCCTCGGAAATTTGTTAATTTTTCGTCCTGATCAACGGTCTGAACTTGACGATGATCTATTATCTTGACTGCAACGGGTAGGTCAATTATTTGTGTTGGAACTTCAATAATTTTATACCCAGGAGGAACTGCAAGAAAAAATTCATGAATTGTGTGAACTTTATGTTTATTTTTATATGCTCCTGTAGTAATGTTACACTTAACTTGATGTGCATTTACCTTAAGAATTGCTACAGGTTTATCTGACTCATGAGTTTTATTTGATGTGAGTATGCGTTTTGTAAAACCTAAAACTGATCCCAACGAGTCTTCTGGTTGAAAATCAATTGGGTGGCTACACAGAATCACGCTGCGAAGCGTATTATTGTTTGGCTTTACACTTATTAAAATATCTTCGGGTGTTAATATGTCGATGAGAAAATTTTCTATTTTGAAAATTGAATTTTATAGCTGCCTGTTAGTAACGTTACCACCTCTTCATCTACGTAAAATTTATTATTACTCTCATCAATGTTAGGTGTAGAACTAAATGTCTTAAAAATCTTAGACAGAGATGACCACAGTTATAAGTATAAAATTCTTTATATCTTTTGTAATTATCTTACTATAATATATATAGCAAAGCCGCTAAAACCGTTGTAATCGCTAACCGCGAAAACTACTGAACCAATTTTGCTGAAATTTTGCATACTGATTCTTCATGATTCCGAGATGGTTTTCGCATAGTTTTTTTTCTTGAAAAAGTTAATAACAATAGTGATAAATAAGCTCAAAGTTTTGCTAAAATATGCTAACTTTGCGCTTTAGTTCAGTAGAATTCGCTAGGTGGCGTCGAGATGAAATTAAAGCCACCTGCAACCAAAGATAGTGAAGAGTGGTTATAAGAAGCCCCATCGAGTAAACAATTATCGCAGTCCGGCCTCCTTAGTGGTCGTCCCAGCGGCATCTCTACAGAGAAGGTATTTTCCAGGCCCACTTTCCTTACTACCGATGAATGCTTGGTGTCCGGGGAACGACCTGAAGACGAGATATTCTTTGGCCAGCAGCGTACTTCCCTTCCTGTATGGTCTCCGTACACAGAGACTTGAAGAATTAATGCCAAGCTACCTGCAGCTGGCTCTTTATCATCAAGAATAATAATAAGGAATAGCTACAAGTTCCACCTCCGGCCCTTTTCAGGGCCATTATAAGTTTTTACGTTCCTTATTGGACCATCAATCTCATCAGTTCTTTTAAGGGCCACCTAAGTTTAAATTACTTTGCCAACTAATACATTTTTACTACAATTTCCGGAGAAGATTTGTCAACTCAAAGACTATGTAAAGCCGGTCACTATCAAACCAAGTCAGTCATTCACTGGCAGACGTCACGAGAAGAGTTGTTCGTATCAAGGCTGGAAACCCTGTTACCGACGACCCTATATTACCCTCTTAACTTTAAGCATTCAACCAGGGATCACTGATCCTCTCCAAGATCTGCGCTGAGAGAACCTAACAGCTGCGAAGAAAACATAATAATAAACGTGAGCCAACGGTTACCAACGGGCAAGCATCACGAACCAATCTTTCCACCTTAGATTACCAAAGCAAGTGAGTCTAAAAAAAAATGCTTTAGACACCGTCTTCGATGTTACACGATGAGACGTTGGGAAAAAGCTCTACAACTAGCTCCAAAGCTTCAAACCCTGAGGTATCCAGGCAGTCACGTTTGCTGGAAACTTCAGTCAAGAAAGATTTTACTTAAGAAGCTCACTGGTCCTTTTCAGGTTCATCGGAAGTCGAACTACCTTGCCAACAAATATATTACAACCTAATAAAGTTGAAAAAAATAGCCATTACGGCTCACAAGAGTCTCAACTATGCCAAAAGTCACAAGACGTCAAATTAGAAGGAAAACTTTAAGCGCATCTTATAAATACAATTTTAGGCGTCCAGAAAATGACGAAAGAACTTATTAAGTGAGTGATCAGCTCTTCACTATATCCCTCTTGAATCTTTCAGATTTTCAAATAGTTAAAATATGTATTCGTATTTTTGTTGCGATAAATAACGTAGAGATTAAGTTCTAGGACTTTGTTGCTCTGGTAGTAAAGTTGTGAGATAAGAGAAACCAATTTTTTAAATAACAATTTTTTTGTGAGCTTTAAATCGTTGCAGCTTTAAAAAATGGCCCTTTTCGTAAATTATATGAGAGAAACTGAAAATCAACGGCCCTTCATGGCCAATGATTATTTTATGGCATAATGAACGCACGGTACTTTTCAGAGTAGTAATTTTTTTCTTTATTCTTACAGCTTATTATTTGGCCAAATAAACTGTATAGATTTCGAACCAAAATATTTTTAATAAGAAGATTTTTGTTGTAAGAAGTGTCAGAACTAGATGTATAATTTTTCACTGAAAACGTTTCACATTACATGTCAACACACTATGGTGTTCCATTTAGTGAATCTCGGGCAAAGCCGGGACGAAGGGGCCGCTAGTACTTGATAACACCAACACTGAGGTATAACATCAAATTTGGCGTTGGTTTTAGATCGCCAAAACTATCGAAATATGTTACGACATCACCTTATTTCTTGTGTGCAACCCAATGAGTACCAAGACCTTCTTTATCATCTAGATTAAGAATTGCTGATTCATTGTGATGTGGGCCACTAAATGGCATATCATCTTTTATGAATACTCCTCGAAAATGTGGTATCTTTAATATTTTTGCATATTTCACAATATCTTTATTCGTTAGAGCTCGATTAGGCACTTTTACTTCGAACTTTTTTTTTTCTTTTAATCTTCTTCCTGGTTTTAAGTATAGACCTAAACCTTTTTTATGCGATTTTAGGAAGAAGCCTTTACCAAGGAAAATAGCTTCCATTTTTTTATTGTGTCTCGCACCCTCTTCAAGCTGTTTCTTGGCTTTGTTTGCTTGATTTATTGCTTTATATATACCACTAGCACCATTTGCAATAGCCTCTACAACGCGTAGACCTGCAAATGCGGGTACGTTATATGGTAAAAAACCTCCAATCTTTTGAAGTATGGGTAATATGCGTGGTGTTGTTATGGTTTTCTTACCACCAGCTTTTTTCATGGCTGTTCGAGCTCCCTTCAAAGCAGAACTCACAACTTTGCGAGTACATTTACTTGTAACCATAGACTTTTTAGCACTTTGAATTAATTTTTTCAAAGTCACTATCTTTCCAACTTTCTTTTTTCTTACTTTTTTTGTGTTTCCATTCATTGATCAACCCATTTCTAATTTTGATTTTACTTTTATTGCGCTGCTCGCAGTAAAAGCAGTAGTCTTTTCACTAATACTTGAATCTTTAGCTTGAAGGCGTTGCCAAGCCTTTTCCAATAAAATTTTGTCTGCTACGTTTCTAGCCGTAATTTCGTTAGGGTTTTGGGAATAAGCTATCTCGTGTGGCTTACAAGCTTTATCTAATAGGTTGATGCCTGGATCTCCATGGGCTAATCTTTTAGCTAGTTTAGTGCCTGATCCGCAATACTGATATCCTGCCACTTACAGTTCTACTGGAAGTTTGTTTATGAATGTATTTATGAGACTACGACCCTTTTGTCAATGAATGATCATCACTTCTTAAGAGTGCAACGTTAACTGCGCTCGTTAACATCAGTATCACGCTATTTATGTTTAAAAAAAAATAGGATTAAATGATTAAAAATATGTTGATTACCTTATCACTTTCAGTCTTAGTTAAGTTAGCATACAGTTAACATGAGCTTTGTGGAACAGATTATTAAAATTCCTGTTGTAAATTTTGATGATATTGTTGAACAAAATAAGAAAATAAAACGCCACGGTAATTTGCTACCCAATACTATAGAAGCTGTTTTTTGCGGTCCATTAACCTGTAAAAAAACAAATAGCTTACTATCTCTTATTACTCACACCAATGGATTCAGATGTAAAAATATTTATTTGTACTCAAAATTGTTGAATCAACCCAAGTATAAGTTTCTAAAAAAACTATTAGATCCTATAGATGGCATAAAATATTTTTCATTTAGCGAGCATGGATCAGTTATATCACCGGATAAGACACTACCCAACTCTATAATTATATTTGATGACATTGCCTGTGAAAAACAAGATAATGTAAGAGCCTTTTTTGCATGGGGCGTCACAAAAATGTTGTTTTCTTTTATCCTTGCCAATCTTATGCTCAAGTTCCAAAGCATTTAGTCCGAGATAGTTTAAATCTCTTAGTAATATTTCGACAAGATGATATGAATTTGGAACACATCTATAATGGTCATGTTAATATCGATATGCCGTATAATGACTTTAGAAAATTATGTATTAAACATTGGGAGAGAGTTGGAAAACATGGATTTGTTGTAATAGTATAGGAGAGGTGTGTAATAGTATAGGAGAGGATCCTTTCGCAATAAATGTTCCTTATTTTCATTGAGTATGCATCAGTCTTTTGTTAACTATCAAGCGGTAAATATGAATGCATTTCATAAGGAAAAACACATTATTCAACAAATTGAAAAAGCGAGAGAAGCTGTTAAACGTAAGCATCGGTTGGTAAAGTTAGGAAAAGAAAATTTATAAACACAAATTAGCAAGACTTTCAAACCTATTACTTATCCACTTCATAAAATCATCTATAAAACATATGAGAAAGAAAATGTACCGCAAAGCTTCAAATTTCAGTCCAAAGAGTCTTTTAAGCCTTTTAAACAAAAAAAAAATATCGACACATCAATGTTTCAATCAGCTAATAGTAACAGTGATAATGATGAAAATACGTTTTTATCCAATGATGTTATCAAAGACTATAATACTGATGTTGAGAAAAGTAATCATAATGATGATTCAGCGCATGATAGTAGTAAAACTTTATCCATGAATTTGTACTTTGAAATACTTGATGAAAATAAGCCTGAATTAGATCGAATTTATAGTATTGGAATAAAACAAAACAGACAATGTGTACTTAATGATTCATCCATTTATTTAAAAAGTAATCAAATTTAATTAAAGGGTCTAAGATATCCAATGACTGATGGGTTAATGGTGTTACTCACTAAAAAGCATCCTGATAAAGCATACATGACACTTAATAATTTAGCTCAATACAAACATATGTTGGAAAATTCAAATGCGCATAAAAGAAAATTTAATAAAAGTAAGACTATTCGACCATACAACAGTAAAAAATTTAATCATGTTATTGCTCCATTATTTAATCTTACACATGTAAAGATAAAAGGTGGATGCATACCTTTATTTCAAATTGCTGAACTAAATACGGAAAAGGACTATATTTACTGGGACAATGCTAACGAACTCGTTAATCGACTAAGATTGTCAGTGGCAGAAAGATTCGCAGATAATCCAAGTCATACTAATGAAATAAATTCAATCGTTCAGGAGCTTTGTGAAACTAATATTATTAATAAAGCTTGCTTGTTAAATTTAACTTAAGTATCAAAATGAGCATTGATATATTCGGTCATGCATCAGCTAAGTCTGAAGGTGGTAGTCGAGGTCCTCCTGGAATTAGATATAAGCTCAACTTAAATGGTCAATTTGACTTAGATAATAAAAGATTGTGCAATGTTGCATCAGCTGTTCAATCTAATGACGCTATAAATCTTACTTCTTTACAGAAAAAAAGTTTCATTTTGAATGAGTAAGAAAGAATAAATCTCCTAGTAAACAATTTAATTGATGTATTATCAGAAACAATAATAAATTTGCAGCGTGAAATAAATACAATTAAGGAGATTTTGACCCAGATATTTTATATAACTCCAGAAGACAGGAAATATAGAAGGAGTAGTAGAAGAGCTTCATAAACCTGTGAGACGCAACTACCTCCGCCGAAAGTTTGATGTTCGGGGCTTGAATAAAGCATGGCAAGCGGATCTTGTGGAGATGATACCTTATGCTCGTGAAAATAAAGGTTACAGATACTTGCTGACTGTAATAGATATATTTTCTAAGTATGCATGGGCCGTGCCCGTAAAAAATAAAACTGGTACAAATGTGACTGCAGCTATGAAAACTATATTGACGAAAGGAAGAGTTCCAACTAGTTTGCAAACCGATCGTGGTAAAGAGTTTTACAACGCAAATTTTCAAGGTCTCATGAAAAATTACAAAATTAACTTATACTCCACGTACAGTTATTTGAAGGCGTCTGCATATGAACGATTTAATCGTACTCTAAGGCATGCTATGTGGAAAAAGTTTAGTGTAAATGGTAATTACAAGTGGGTCAATATTTTACAATAGCTGATAACTTTTTACAATAATCGAAAACACCGAACGATTGTTGTGAAGCCAAAAGATGTTTTAGTAGTTAATCAAAAAAATATTTTACAAAAATTTATGTATTCAAAATAAGGAACAAAATCAAAATTAAAAGTTGGTGACAAAGGCTGAAAAAGGTTATACACCTAACTGGTCGACAGAAATTTTTACTGTAACCCGAGTAGCACCAAAAAAGCCATTCACTTACCATTTGGAGGATTATCAGCAGCATCCAATCTCTGGTGGTTTTTACGTGCAAGAGCTACAGAAAACCAAGTATCCTAATATTTATCTTGTTGAAAAAATTCTATGCCGACGAAAAAATCAAATTTTTGTTAACTGGTTAGGTTTCGACAATACCTACAATAGTTGGATTTCAAAAAATCAATTATAATTTCAAAAATATAATGAATAGGAGACATATGGTGCATGCATGGAAAAAAATGAAGTAAATAAAAATATTTAAATTGCAAAGAAGTGAATTTGGTAAAGAAATTTCTATGAAAATCAAATACAATAAATGGTTTTTTGTTATTTCCACAAAAACTATTTCACCTATTCAATTGAAAATTGAATATGACAATGATTTTAAGTTTTAAAGAGCTTCATTGTCTGAATGGATCTAATAGATTATTATACAGCACTTTATTATCAACAATATTCTTGGACATTGCACTAGGTAAAAATATTTGAAACTCGTTATTGAATTCCGCAACTGCCTTTATTCCGTATTTAGTGTTAACTTTCTTTAATTTTGTAACCATGTAGCTGTGGTTTACTATCATCTTGGTAATTTTTTTGCATGGGAGAAAGCCTCTAGAAGCGACTTTATTTAAAGCTGTCAGATTGGACATCAGTAACAAAGAAACACAAAATTTTTACTAATTTCAATATTTATGAAAATAGAAAAAATACGTAAAAAAATATGTTTTCGTAAATATCATGGTTTTTAATTTCATATATTAAACTGTATGTATCAGTGTACAACTGTTTGCAATCATTTTTTAGTTTAGAAATCATTTAATCATAATGAAAGCGGTATACAATCGTTTTAGACTACTCCAATACACTGAGGCCAATATACAT
This sequence comes from Copidosoma floridanum, assembly GCF_000648655.2. The sequence continues at coordinate 991,093 of NW_019384229.1, read as the reverse complement.
GGGCTTTCTCATCATTACTTCCAATCGTTGTAATTAAATTTATTTTGCTACGGAATTTTTATTAAAAATATCATAGTTATGAACGTTGGGTTTAGCAATAAATGCGCTTGCACCATAACGCCCCTTCCAGTGGTCTAAAAGCTTCACATCGATTCACTTTCTATGATTCTCCATTTTCTTTCCAAAAATAACATTATTAAAAAGTTTGAAAAGCGTTCTTTCAAACTCATTTTTAGCTTTTTTTCTCTTAACACTATTCAAATCTATGTACTCTTTAAGCCATTTACTTTTCTAAAACTTGAAAGCACGATAAATTCTTGTTACTCTTAATCCATGATTTTCATCTTGCTTGAGATCTTCACAATGAAGTACGTATTTATACTTATTGTATAATGTAGTCATTAATTTTTTCTGTTTTAAATTTGGAGCTGAAATGTGTTCAGAGCAAAATGGTAAGTCTTTATGAGAATCATGGAGCATCTCTGAATATTCCAAATCTACCTTTAAAATGTATCCATGATCACTTTCATTGCTAATTTTACAAAAATTGTGAGATTGTTTGTCAACGTTTTCAACCCACTCAAATCCCCCGTAAGGAAGTCGTTGAGTCATCGCCCAACCATATAAATTATTCACATCCAAATAGATTATATATTTTTTAGCATAATTTTTTCTGTAATCATCCCTATAGTGGTTATTTGCTTTGACATATCTGTTGCAGCACTGACTTATTCCTCCTCTTATTCTTTTTTCAACGAACATAAACATATCAATGTCAGTAATCAGTTCTAGTAAAATCTGTAAAAAAGTTATGAATTTATTTTTTTAATGTTCTAGTAAAACTCTTTGTATATGTATATGTAAATATTTAAACTTACTTTGGTTTTATACAACATAGCATCCCAAGTAAGGCCTGGTGTTGTAAAATAGTGAGCAGCATCTCGTTTGTGTACCTCTAGACAATTATTTCTAAAGTTTTCAAAAACTTCTGCTAATAGAAACACATCTATCTTGAGATATAAATCTGAATACTGTCCGAGATTTGCTGTATTAAACATTTTCCATATAGTTTGAGCATACATATAATCCTTAGTACTTATATGCGCGTCATATAATTTGCTATATGAATCATTTTTTGATGGAAGCACAGTTTCTTGAAGTTTTTCAAATGATATTACATAATCATATGGAAACACACCCTTTCTTTTGAGCAACTTGATTTGATCTTTAGTGTACGCATCATCTCGACTAAAAGTAGTATCTAAAACATTATTCTGTTCCAAATAGGATGCCAACTTATCGAGCGATGAAGGCAAAAATCGATAAGAGTCAATAAAACGTAAGTTTATTCTCAGTCCCTCAATATATTTTGTGAAAGAAATATATTTTTCTTTCGTCTGAGGTATTACTTCTACTCTTCCAGGAAAACAAGTAACAAGTTATTGTATAAATAAATGTGCATCATAGTTAGTTAGGTTGTGGTAAACTATGGGTATTGTTGGCGAGTCTTGGTATTTGAGATTACATTTATTATGTGCAGGGCCTCGATATCTGAAATTTAAAAGAAATTTATAAATAAGTTTGAGCAGAAAATAATATTCATTAAAGAAGTGTAATTAAAAATATTTACTCTCCAGTAAAATTGCAATGATCGTGAATTTTATCATCATTTTTTATATACTTTTTCACATATATGACATTTGTCTGAGTTGGAAATATCAAAGCCCTCTTCTCCAGTTAGTAATCTCATTGGTACTGGATCGTTATACACACTTTGCAAATTCACGGCAAGATCTCACAATTTTTTAACAATTATATTTTATAATAATATCATTACCACATTTTGGTAAGCTAACTTCACATTTATAGACTTTAACGCACTCCACTGTGTGTATTATAAGTTTTTCATTAGTTTTGAAGAAATGCAGATACCGATCGCAAATGTGTATTCTACGTTTACATTTACTAAGAGAGCTTCTTACAAGCCGAGACAAATTTTTCACTCTCTAATAATGACAGTGGTATTCATCATTATTCGTATGACAAACCCTGCTCTCTAAGCTTTCTTTTGACTCACCATCTTCTTTGTATGCCTCTTTTTCTTCTTCGTATACCTCTTCTATAATTAAATTATTAGCACCGTTAAGATCGTCATTTGTCTCCTCACTCTTTTCTGTACCATATTTTTCTGCATCATCTTCTGCTTCTTTTACTTCTCTTATTATTTTAAAATAATTGAAATCATTTTCGTTGTTAAATTTTTTTTGTTTTTTATTTGTTTTTCCCTTATCATCCATTTCCATGTACAGACTTTCTTTAAGTAACAAATTTACATGTTTAGGCTTTTTTCAGCTGTCAAAGGAAAGGGAAAAGTTTTAAAAGTATTCTTTATCTTTTCTAAAGAATATACATTAACCGAAATACCATTCTTTTTTTAAATTTCGATACTTGCTTCGGTTGCACTGGAAATGATATACCAGTGAAATCGTAATAATTTTCATATTTTCTATAATTCGAGACTGGATTCGCATTTTTACTTGCAGGGTGTAGTGCCGAGAAAATGGCCGGTAGCAATGGGTTTCTGAACATTATTTTTAAACACTTCATGCAATCAGTTGTATGAAAAATATGTTCAGGTTCAATATGTTAAGAAACTCACTGTTGATCTTATTTCAAAGTACAAAAATTGAAACTACAAGTTAAAAAAATGAAACAAAGAAATATCTTATAGAACTATTCAAGTTATATTGGTATTTTAACGTCAACATTTTTTAAATCTTAAGTATCTTTTTAAATAGTAGTCCGGACTAGAACGAAAAGGTGTTGCGTTGGTTAAGATAAATTGCTATTGTTTGTATTAAATGTTAGTTTAGTTATTTGTTGTACTTTTTCACTTAACCATTAACCGGAATAAAACTTTGGAATCAATTTAAAGTTGGTGACATTTTTCAAAATAAAAAGTTTTTCACGTTTATTTAAAACTTAAATAAAAAGGATAGAAAATAATAGTTGCAACGCCATTCTGCGATCGTTAATATTTTATATTCTTAGTGATGTTGCACAGCTTGCTGTTATCTATTTGTTATAACCTTTCATTTGATACTATGAAGACAGGGGTTGTCAAAATGTAATGAATTCACCATTGTGTATTGACCATTATTATTTAATTGCAATGATAAAACACTTTTGACTGCATTTTACTTTTTTAAATATTTCATTTAACACCCACATTACAGAGAAAATGTTATAACCTTTTATTTGATACTAAAAAGACAGAGTTATCAAAATATCATTCATCCTGCCTTCTGTGTTGACCATCATTATTAAATTGCAGTGATAATACACTTTTTACTGCATTTTACTTCTTAAAATATTTTATTCAACCTCCACATAACAAAGATTGTAAAAAAAACTAATAATTCTCCCTTTGGTGTTTCCCTCATTTTAATTTTCAAAAGATACAACGTATTGTAAAAATTGTGAATATTAATTTCATCGTCCGCAGTAGGTAAAAACACGGGGGTACGTGGTCAGGCCTCATCGCCCTCGGGGCCCTTCTGCTCATAGAAGTACGGAGCCAGGCTTTGTAGCCTTATAGGTATGAGACCATCCCTTGTTCTTTACGAGCTGCGATCTGTTTTTCGAGGGGATTCACCCCTTATAGCATTATACTTACCTTGCTATGCACTTTGGTCGAACTAACTTAGCTTTAATTAAAAAATGCACTGCTGCTGCGTTTATGACGGTAAAGACCCTCTTTCTTCTACTTGATGATGATGATGACAGCCTCAACAAAGCTCTTACCTGTGAGGTACAGCTATTGTCAACCTCTTCAGAAAATCTTTACTCCCAATCTATAAAGCCTACTGCTAAAATATATTGTTTGAATAGCTTAACATTATGCAGAGCACAATTGGTGTTATACAACCCGTTGTTATTTTATAAACTGTAAAAATTTCGATTCCATCGATTTTATTACTGTTACCATAAGTTGATGACCTGTATGATTGATGATCGTGGATCTTATAATGCGCAATAGACTCATCAAAGGTGACAAAAGACTTAACGTTTAGAATATTTTCCATGTTTAAAACAACTAAAAAAAAACAAATATGCACTGTAGTTTCAACTACAGTCCAGTCCTTTACGTTTAATCCTAGACTTTTTAGAAACACATTGTTGAACATTCTTCAATGTGTTGGTGGCTAAATTGTTTGTTGTGTACTGAGCATTGAAGTACATGTAGAACTGCTTACATAGCTTCATATTTAGTTCCCACAACATCGATGGTTTGATGTGTAACCTTACTGTTATTATCGCTCTACAAAAATGAACTGAATCACCATCCTAATTAATAGCACATAGATGTGTACAGTCAATAATTTGGCCAACTTGTGGTAAATAAGTAACTGATAACGGGACTTTAATGTAGTAAACCTGGAGCTATAAAATAGCAAAATAAAAAAAAATTTAATAAAATCATCGGTCCAATGTTTAATATTATTGACAGTAAAAAAAGAGGATGGTCATTGTAATCTCGCTATGAAATTGCTCAAACAATAAAAAAAATGCTTAAGCAAGTACATTGTGTGCACTGGAATAATCCGAATAAGTTGGTCCACCGCCTTCTTTTACTCATAGTTGAAAGATCAGCAGGGAACTATAGCCATTATTACGAGATATTATCAATTATCGAAGAGTTGCGTGAGGCAGGGTACATACACTTAAGCATGTGCATTTTCAAGTTAGTATCAACATGAGCATTTACGTATTCAGACATAAGCTAGGTAAGATTGAAGGCAACAGCCGAGGTACTCCTGGTACTAATATAGAGTCACTGCTGACGGACAGTATGATTTAGAAAATAAAAGATAGTACAATTCTGCAGCAGCTATTGAGCCTAATGATAATATGAATATCAATTATTTTAATAACGAAAAGAAAGTTGATGACTGGGTAGAAAAGAATTATGGATGAGCTGAAAAAATTAAATATAGTGTTTTATCATTTAAGAGACTCATTTATCCCAAAGATAGTTAACTTGGGAAAAGAAAAAAATACTATTAAAGAGGTATTATCTCAGATCCCTTATATTAATCCAGAAGACTAAATCAAGAAAAAAACGCTACCAAATATCTTTAAGATCATTTGTTTACTAATTAAACGTTAATAAGGATAGATCATAAAAAGCAATCGGTAGTGAAACAGCTCCACAAACCACTATGTACGTCGAAAGTATGATATATAGGAGCGCTGAATGGAACATGGTAGGCTGATCTCGTTGAAATGATCCCTTATAATCGAGAAAATAAAGGGTATAGATACATTCTCACTGTAATAGATGTGTTTTTAAAATATGCATGGGCTATGCCAATTGAACATAAAACGGGTAATGACATCACTGCTGCGATGAAATCCATATTTGCATACTGATACAGGCAAAGAATTCTATTATGAACCCTTTACAGATCTTCTTGGAAAGTATAAAATTAATATATGTTTTACATACAGTAGTCTTAAGGCGTCTATTTGCTTTGTGCAGCCATTTAAAACAACGCCACCTGCAGTGGAAGAGTTGTCGATACTAGTAAGAATACACAGAATCTTACAGAGAATGATCTGTTACAAGCGTTTATTTCAACAATAATGTATATTACACAACTGACGAAATTTTCGTAGGTGTTGAGAATACTTCCAAACTAAAAAATACCTATTTAGGAGTGCATTAATAAAAAAAATATTTTTCTCCTCATAAGCTTGTATTTCGTGAGTGTATATTGTGGTTCTTCTCCATTTATTTCGTCCAATATCCATTCATTTCGTGGGGTACTTTCATGGTAACAAAATGTATGTTGAGTGGTTATTGGCCAGTGATAATTTTTTCTTTTTAACAATAGTTTGATAAATAAATCAGAGATTTAACTAATAATAATAAAAGTGATGAAATAAGAGCCCCAACCACCGCTCTTATCTGTATGGTTCACCACCATGTTACAACTCTGTATCCTTCTCCATCAATTTATCAAGTATCATGTACACTTTTACTATCCACTTTATTTTTAAATTTTGTTATCAAATTCATAAGTACATATATGAATCCAACTATTACTCTAAAATTTACCATCACCTAAATATTCAATGATTAAACTTAGTTCATTAGCCATCTCGCATATTTCATTGAATAACTTAAAATCATTTACAAAAGCTTTTGAGACTCGATTATGTAAAAAGATCTGAATTTTTTGTTAATGGTAATGACTCTAGCTCTGAAAGTTTAATGGTAAATCTTTTACACGAAAATTATCAGCACTATTTCGTTCACTACACTAGTGCTCTGGAAGGTGCTGCTGTAATTCTCCATAACTCTTCCTCAGTAAGTTTCTCAACTTGTCTTAAATTCAGAACGAAAAACCTGAATAGATTGGCCGGGTTGCATTTCTCTTCTAGACAATTGAGAAGTAGAACACATTTAAAAAAGTGCATATACACATCTCCACATATAATGTAAAACTCACGTATATTATTAGTTGTTGATGGGGCTCGCATCCTCTTTCTGTTGTTAACATTTCGATTTGTAAATGAAAAATTCACATGTTATGAAACATTTTAAATTTCCAAAGCTATTCAGAGATGTACACTTACCATTATTATCGTATTCTAGACAACTGCATTGAATCGATGCTGATAGAGAGGTCTCGAACCAAGGTAAGACCTGCTCCACTTGCTCTGTGAATGTCATGTTCTTCAACAGCTCAAAAAAATTATGACAAGCAAGGATCTAGTATCGGTGTTCATACTCCATTTTAAGCAGATCCCTAAATCATCAATTTGGAATCCCACCCAGTAAATTTTATCTAGTGAATCCCGTTCATTACTTTATGTACTAAGGTATAGAACCAATAGTTCAGTCTATTAACACTAACTTGGTGAACTCCATCCACTATCAATGTGTTACGTAATTTTTAATTCAAAGAATTTTTCATAAATTTAAATGCCTTATTATATCTGATACCAACCACGTTTGGGGGTATTATAAACTTACTTTAAAGTAATAAATAGTTGACAATCAAATAAAAGGTCAAAGATTGTGTCTCGCTGGTCAGCAAAGAAAGAAAAATTATTGAAAAACTTGTATTTTAATTTGAAACAGAAACACTTACCTGATAAATCTTATCCGCTGTTAATGTATGGAGTATAATATTTATTATATCACTTTCTAGGAATTTGTTCTAGTCACTTTAAAAATTTAATATGTTGCATAATTTATAGTTCAAACAGTTTTTATAAATTAAAATGCTTCGTTACATCTGATTGTATGTAACATTTAGAAATATCATAAATTTATCTCAGAGTAACAAATAGTTAACTAAAAGAATTAAAGTTTCTTACAGGTCAACAAATAATAGAAAAAAAGAAGTCAATGAATTGCCACAGCTAGAAACAAGTAGTTTCATGACTTTGGGTGAAAAATAAATTGAAGAGCATACAAATAGAGAAAATGCTGTCTCGTGGAATTTTAAGAATAAGTCGATGAGCACTTACAAATAAAGATGTTCAATTGTTAGTTACTAATGTTTAAAAAATCTTTAGATGTTAATTCTCACTTCTTCAAATAATAAGCAGCCGTAATATGGAATTCTATAACACATAATTTTCTTATAATTTTTGTCTCGATTCGTAATACCTATTAGAAAGGGTGGGTATACATGTAATTCTAAATATACTCTGTGTAGTGTGTAATACTTAAAATATACAAGTCAATAGATTTCATATAACACCACAAACTCATTGTTACTTGCCGTTCTCTTATACTTTCTTTAGTAACGTTGATCATTAACATTTGTAGCTGTACGCTCATACCTCACATTGTCAAGTACGTACGCAATATGAGATATCAGTGTGCGCTTACTCAAGCGGTATTTCTATGGTGTAGCATTCACTGCACACACACCTTAGATCAGCAAAGCTACTACTAATATGTAGTAGCAAGAGAACTTTTAGGTATAACACATGCTTTCTTATAATTTTTATCTCGATTCATATTACTATTTGGAGTGGGTATATATGATTTTGAATATCATCTGTGTAATACTTTGAGTATAAATGTCAATAGACTCTTTTATAGCATCAGAAACTTATTGTCACTCGCTGTTATCTAATACTTCCTCACGTATAGCAAATAACGAACACTAGTAGCTGTAAATAATAATGTGAGGTATGAGTGTGCGCGTTTATTAAAACATCTTTTCTGTAGTGTATCATTCACTGTATATGCATGTATCCTACAGTTGTAAAGCTACTGCTTACATGCAGTAGCTGCATGCTAAGCCAGTATAATGCTATAAGAGATGTGCTGTCCGGACGTTTCAATAGGGAGGCTACTAAATCATATTGTAATCGACTACACATAGCAAAAATAAATTGTTACAAATGCTTCAGTAGATGTGCATTTAGACTTTGAATCTCATGGAAATTTTTCTAATGACACATCAGGCAATTGCTTGATTGTATACGATCGCATTATCCAGTACAATCTATTGAGTAAGGATGTCAAAAAACTCATGTAAAGTGTGGTGAGGGAAAACAATCTTTAAAATGGTGATAAATGATGATCGCTGTAAAAAAACTACAATCTGACGTTAAGTTTATTTATTCCTTAGTAACTTGAGGGAAAAGATCAATATGTGGGATTAACCCCTATGTGAGCAACCAACTTTCCATACGTTGATAGGCGATCGGGTACTCAGGTGTCCACATCTGGTTTTTTTTTTATTGATTGAGTTCTCATATGATTCAAATCAACTGAAATAAATTTTTTTAATAATTAAAAATAAATAGAAACCATATGGGCTATTTCCATGACATATAAAACAGTAAAGATATTTTACATCGAAATCCGAGCAGAGGTTTCGAGCGCACAGTGGGTAGTTCTCAGTCAGTTTTTATAAGAGGCTACTGGCAGCTACTTCCAATGTTTGTAGTTGTGGTAGTAGCGTATCCTACTGGCGTTTTTATAGCACTAAAATCCTTTGGGACAGCTGTGGCTCACTCAGAAGTATGTAGTCGAAAGAGCAACACGTGCTTAGCAGCGAGAACTGACTGTGCCGTGAAAACCGTATAATAACGCTAGCGATATTTTACTTGTAATTGTCATAATAGTTGAATCAGTGTTATCATGTGATCTTTACAGAAGATATTTATTATATTTTCATCATGAAAAATCGTTTATCACGTCTCCAATTGGCAAAGTAAGACTTCTGTTGCGTAGTTTCGTAGTTGTACAGTATAGCATTTCTTATGATTCTTCGTGAATATTAATCATGAAATCAATTTTTGCGGAATTCAGGCTTACTCGTACTAGGATAGAATATTTAAATAATTTGCTTGGAGAAGAAAATGATAGTTCGTATCACCTTGGTCTTGTGCCTACCGTTGGAAGAGGTGATGAGCCTCGAGATAGTACTGGCAAGTTAAAAGTAACAGGATCTTCTCATATATGTTATAGATTAACAATCAAAAAGTGCAGAAAAACTTGAAAAAGTTGCATGAAGTGTTTAATTCCCGTATGTGGTGGACATTCATTAACAAAAATATTGTGCTCTGTCTGCGTTTAATAAATAATAATTATTCATTCCTAACATAAATTACAAATAAACGATTAACTTATTCCTTAAAAACTATTAACTTTGTATATTTATCATCCCGCAGTGAATAATAATCGTACAAACTATTTAGAACACTCATTTTCCAATAAATAAGTCTCTTCTCTTCTAGTGGGTGCCCAGGCTGCCCTCTAGGGCTACTTTTTTTATTAGCTGGATTTTTATATGACAAAAAGTATTTTTACACATGTAAAATCGCCAATAGCTTATTAAAAAATCAAACTATAGGGATTTGGAGCCTCAAACCGTAAAAATTTTTTTTCAAAGAGTAATCAACACAAGTGTGAGCCGGTGCACACCCGGATACCCGGTTGCTCACGTAAGGGTTAACCAACTAGAAGTAACTTTCATAGCAACGTTAAATATGAAAAACGTTCTATTACGGTTAATAAAAGAATCTTGGCTAAAAGTTAGTGGATACAAAATGTAACAGAAAATCTCTTTATTAATGAGAAAAAAAAATAGAATTTGAAATAAATGAATGAGATAGTTGACATGTAGGGCTTCAAACAGCCTATCAATAATTTTGTGTTGGAAGAGTTGCATGTAGTTTTATTGCGTTGACATTCAAGCAACTATTTTCTTGAAAATGGTTTATAGACTTTATGGTTTGGGAGTAGACATTTAATGAAGAGACACAAAGACACAACGGTGACTATACGTCATCAGTGAGAGCGTAGCGAAGAGGGGGATCTCTACTGTAATAATAGCAGCAGAGAATTTTTTTCAAAGTAAGCAAATTTATTTCTATCAACGCGTACTGCAAGATTTGTATCATGCTATTAGAAGTAAGCTCCCCCCTCCCCTAAAGTGGATCAGAGCTGATATAGGACAAGGAATGATCTAATACCTATACAGCTACAAAGCCTGGCCTCAAACCTCAATGAGTGGGATAGTTCTGTACCCTTGGAGCTACGATACCTAGCCTAGTACCTCATGGATAGGGTAGTCTTATACTCGTGGGGGTACGGCCCCGTATCCTCATAGTTAACATACTGTCCTTCTTTAGAGATTGTGAAGAAAAGATTTTGAATTGTATTAAATTATAAAAGCTATAAATATTCCAGTAGATCCTGATCACTACACTGCTGCTACCATCTTAAATTTTTCAGCCTCAACATAATCCTTGAATTGCGCGTTTGAAACTTAAAAGATATAGTGATTTCTTATTTTGTGAGAATTTGAAAATGGTTTCGGGAAAAAAATTTATTTCCATTTTTTTTGGCATTTTAAAGGATTTTACTGCTCCCACTCACCTCATTTCCAGGTATAGAGCTCAACATAACCTCCCAGGTAAATTTCGAATTTTCTGCCTTCTAGAAAAATATATTGGCGCAATACGCGTCAAAGTTGCCTCCCAGCAATTAAGAGCAATAAAGAGAGCATTGTCATTTTTAAGCAGAGCTCAATAGTCATCTACTTGATTGGTTTGTTTTTTCAAATATTAAAAGACTGCCTAAATTTAATGTGGTAAATCACGTACATAGGAATGGAGACCTTATTTTACTCGGCTAGATTAGCGAAAAATCGGATCTTGAACCCGGAAAAAGGCTTTGGCCATTGAAGCATCCAGTCGTAATGCAGACAATATGATACTAGTAAATAGTTTCGTAAACTTTGTAAAGTCAGCTAAGCTGCATAAAAAAGCAAACAAAGGCCACGAAGATTCAAAACAACAAGCATTCCAACGGAAGTCAAGTTCCAGTAAAGTAAACCAGCAAGCATGAGGCATCAAGTGCTTTTGTTGCGAATTTATAAACTACATATATTCAAATTCTAGATATCGTGAGTATGTATATGCCGTCTATGTAATTAGATAGCGTACTCGGCTTGCATTTGTAAAGTCGATCGAAACAACGTTAAATTTAGAAGGAGCCACTTCAGTGCCAAGAAAAAACAATAATATTTACAAAATGATACGTTGAGTGAACACTGTCACAATTTCGCTTACGAACTTAACTTATCCTTGCGCTGGTTTAAAAGTTATACAGGTATAGTGATGTGGCCGATTGGCACTGTAAATGTGAGTGCCACTCATAAAGAAAATATTTTAAGACTAGAATTAATTGTATTGCAGTAAAAAATGTACGGGTTATAGCTGCAGATTGGCTGTGGAAATAGGTTATGATTTAAGAGAATTCAAGATTTAACATTGGGTGGTATTTCCGCAAACAGAGTTGACTAAGTATTACTAAAGTCAGAGTTTCTAAAAGTTTTAACCAGTAAACTGAAATTATACAACGTAAAAAGGTTTGTAATCATGTAAAATAAAAATACCTCACATGTTTTCAAAAAACTCTCACCTTACCATGCGTGGTTAGAGGATTGGTTGAAAAAGAGTTAGATTGTTAAGTGAACAAAATAATATTAGTACGAGTAGAATCAAGCAAATAAACTAGCTCCACAGTTCCTACTTTTAAAAAATGGTTGAATAAGAATTTCTGGTGCGTTAAAAGAAACACTAAACCCTTTTATGAAAATAGATAAGCACTCAATACCGTTTAAGATGTTGTAGTGACCTTTAAAGTCATGCAGTACAACAAAATCAGATTGAAAGCAAGCGCATCAATAAATTGAGCTTGATGCCACGTCACAAGCTTTAACTATCATTACCACACACAAGGGTTCATTTCATTATACTCGTTTAGCTTATGGTGTATGTGTCTTTTTTGACAATATTCTTGTAGGAAAGCGTGACCAAGCGGAACTAGAAAGTAGATTAGGACAGGTTCTACTCAGATTTTAAAAGGTACGATTAATGTTGGCTATTACATAATTTGCTAAGAAAAGATAGAAAATGGTTCTCGTTGAGAGATTGTGAAAATGCTTTCAACAACGCAAAACGTAGATTAGCGTCCTACGAAGTGTTGACGTATTAAACCCTGAATTACCTATTAAGGTAATGTAGGGTGCGTTACCAACAGATATTGGTATGGTTCTTTCGCATGTAATGCTTGATGGCTCTGAAAGGCCAGCTGTGTTAAAATCAAGTACGCTTACTAAAGCTAAAAAATATTAGGCACAAATTGATCGTAAAGCGTTAGCCACTATATTTGTAGTTCATTAATTGCACCAACTTTATTTGGTTTTTGTGTCATTCTTGAGACTGACCATAAACCTCTAGTCTTCATTTTTGGAGACAAGCAAGGTATTTCACAAATGTCTGCAAACCGTCTGTAAATTTAAGCAGTCTCCTTATTGGGCTACAGTTATACAAAATTCAGCATGTTGAATGGAAAAACAACGAACATGAGCTTATCAAGACTTAGTGTGACCAGTTAAATTGATAGAAACCCGGATAATTCTTTAACCTTAAATTTTGTTTTTGAAAAAATTGATTTTTTATCAATGATTGATTTGCGAATTGCATATAATAACTGTCCAGTGCTTGAAAGTGTTAGTAAATACGTTAAAATTAGTTTATCAGACGTAGTCAGTGATGAGTTAAAAGTATTTAAAAACAAAACGTATAAATTGTCATTAAAAAATAATTGTATTTTATGGTGTGCTCGATAAATTGTACCAATTTCCTTGCATTACATTGTTTTATCCGAATTTTATGATGGTCATATGACTGTAATCAAGATGAAAGCTCTGGCATGATCCTATGTGGGATCTGTCTTGAAAATAACCATATGGAAAAACTATATGATGAAACCATATGGAAAATACATATAGTTTTTGTTTTAAATATTCATATGGTTTTTCACTGAAAACCCAATGGTTTTGTACTAAAAACCATATGGTAATACCGTATGCTTTTTGTTCTAAACATGTATGTAGATTTTCAATATCAAAACGATGGTTTTTCATTCGGTTTGTGATTTAACACTTTATATTTCTCCAGACGGTATGTTGAAAAAACAAATTTTTTCTAGTCCATACTAAAAAACGATTTGATTTCTATAGTTATTATATGATGAATGCTTTTATTAAAATAAAATACATTTGGTTCTTTCCAAGTTCAATTTGTATTTATAAGTTTAAAAACTACTTTTATTAATTTCTGGACAACCATTTATCATCGCGTATACAGTTGGCGTAATCATTATTTCTGAACAGTCTGCCTTTGACAAGTTACAAGTTTTTATTTAGCATGTTTTTCTGTCTGTCTGTCTGAGACAAATCTTGTAATCAATTTTTCAACCATTTCCCGACACCCAATTATGCTAAAATTTTGCACACACCTTTAGTTATAAAGACAATGGCAATATGATAAACACAATATTCTGCTAAATCCAATGGCCGTAACAAAATGGTGGTCTAACCTTTTTTTACAATCTTTTAGACATGGGTATTAAATGATAGGGCATGACGAGTAGAATAACCTGTATTACGTCGTTCATAATTCAAAATGGCGGCCAACACAAAATGGCTAATTACCTTTTCTTACAACTTGATTGGCATGGGTATCAACTTAAAGAGCATGACGAGTAGATTGGAATAAGCTCAGTTACGTCATTCAAAATTTTCAATGGCGGTTAACACAAAACGGCGGGTTTCTTTTTTTTTACAACCCCCTTAAAACGGGTGTCATTTGAAAGGTCATGATAAGTAAAATACTACAAGCTGTTGACATTACTGAAAATAAAAATTATAGCTTACAGAATAAAAAGTTATGACCTACGAATAAAAAGAATTATTATTTTTCACATTTTCCTCTCACGACAGATTTCAGAGGACAAGGAATCCCAGGTAGAGTATGATAAGCTATGTAGCGTCCTCACCAGTAAATATTTTGTAAGTACCTACGTAAGTTCTTACATCGGTACAAACTCAAGTATTTACGTTGTCCTTAAGTCAGTTCTTACGTATTTACAACATAAGAATTTTTACATGTACAGACGTAAGTACTTGTGTATGATAATCAGGTTGTTGCAAAAGTAAGTACTTACGTAAGTACTTACATCAGTTCTAACGTAATATTTAATGATGAATGCATAGCTTGTAATTTTGTTACTATCGTAATTGTATATGATATTGACTTGATTACTATTAGTGTTACTACAAAAATCAGTTCTATCGTCTTTTTTTTACATTCTTATCACTGTGTTTCTTTTTTTTTGGTATGATGAACATGGCTATGAGAATAAAAATTGGTTTTGCTTGAATAGTGAAAAAAAATGTTTTGTAACTGAAATACTTATAAGTAGTTAAAAAAAATTGTTTACAATCCAGGTACACATAGTTTTATGTATACATATAAAGTAATATTTAGCAAACTCGTTACAAACAATGACTGTGTTCAAGCATTTGGTAGGTGTACGAACATTAACAACTGCGTACATTTGTCAAAAATTGTACGCTTGTGTAAATTGTTACTTGAGATTTTTCATGGGAGTGATATCAGGGAAATAAGAAAAAAAGCATAAATATTTCTATAAAAAGTATTTTAATTTATTGAGTTCGATGGATTCTTTTAGTAGTACAATAAATTTGGAACGCTATATATATATATTCAACGTCTTCAACTGTCATGGTAACGCACACAGCTTTTATATCCACTGTCCGTTTGAGCGTGGTAAATTTTTCTACTTAAAGTATTTTCTTAATACTAATACTATTTGAGCTCATTTTATTTTATGTAACATTAAAAAATTTACAATGAGTGAGTTCGATTTTATTTTTTCCACGACTACATATCTGTTATCATGCAACTGAGTGACCGAATGATTAGAATGCCTACTTTTTTTGAATGTTGATACATATTAACATCTGTTTTTTACAATTCTATGATACATTTGGCATTCGTTTGACAAGTTCTGTCAAGCAGTAACGGTATTAATTTTATAACTTTTTAAAATATGTTTTTTTTTAATTTTAAACTAAATCTTTTTACATTGTCTGACGACATGGGCAAAATTTTTCTTCTAAAATCTTTTTAAATCACGTTATGTTTATGTACTTTAAAATTTGTGAAACAATACCTCTAGCACACTTAAGGAATTGTATTATACAGTGATTTTCCGCTTCAAAAGCAAACGTTGTATATGCCTTAAGAGGTCCCCAGTCCTCAACACTTTTGCCCAAATGTAATAACTGATGTATGTTAAACGTCATTGATACTTCTGAAAAATATTCTTGAGTTTTACCAACAAACTCATACAACTTCTCATCGGCTTTATCTAACTCCGTGTACGTTATATTGTGTTTTAATAACATATACTTACTTTCAACGAATAAAGCCCAACAATCAAGATACTTTTCACTTAAATTAAAAAAAAAAATTAGTCCCCTATAATATAATAACCAGTTCTCCCATTCTTTACACTTTCCGAATTTCCTATCATAAAATGATCTAGTGAAACGACATATTGGATTCGTTACTTGAATTTTTTAAATTTCTATCGTAGTACTCATCGTCACCTCCAGTAATTAAATTCTCAACTGTTTGTTTAGTTACTCCAGCTAATACACAATGCATATAATCTAGTAAAAATTTGTTTACGATAATGAAAGCATGAAGATTTATAAGAGGAGAAACTCTATTAACACCCAATATGCTCTTCTTTTCGTGATTTAGTTATATCATGTAATGAATTGTTTCGTTCTCATTCCTACATTCCGAAACATATTTCAATAGTGGATACTTAGTGCTTGCTACCCATTTTTTAGAAGATTTGAAAGTCTGTCTTGAGGTTTTAATTCCTTTATCATTAAGTACAATGGCCAAACAGACAATGCTGAACGTTTGAAAGGTACAGCGTTGTCACTGTTGAATGTTATGGTAACATATCTATGTTTCTCTACTTTTGGTCATTGTAAAACAAAGTTTTTGTACAATTCACTATCATGTATGTCCTGAATGTGATGTTATTGCATTTTTTTTGTAAATTATAGCATTATAATCTTGAGTATGTATACGTAACAATTCTGAAATAGCCTGAGAGGGACTGATAGTCGCGAAGAGTTAAAGGATTCACTTTAGTACTACATACATCACACCTAACGAATGATTTTAACTCGTCTATTTTCCCCACGTATTGAAAATACATAGGACACGTAACGTGATATGTAGTACTTTCACTTAAATTAAATAGATTATCAGTCATATATCTGGACAGTGGTAATACACAGGTTTTACAAATATCGCATTAATCAGCCCGATTACATTAGACATGCACATTATGGGTAGGTTGTTATGAACCAAAAAAAACTTCAAAATCATATAAAATAGTTCACCAGTACTAATGTTCACTTTCACATCAATTGTTTTGTAAAAATTTTCATTTACAAGAAGTTCTTCAATGTTTTTTGGTCTTACAGTATTACAATTAGCTTCTGGGTCACTCTTCTCACTGTTCAAGATGTCAATGGGAACATATAAATTTTCTTCCTCATACTCATTCCAGTTACCAAAATGATTGTGTAATAGAAAAAAAAAATTATAATCTCTTATATAAATTAGAAAATCTTGAAGGTTATTTAAAGTAATTATGGTATATAATTCCCAGTTATTATCGTTTTTTTCAACACACATACAGTCTACATACACGTTTCATTATTGTAAGCAAAAAAAAGTAATCTTTTAAAACAAACCATATTAAATTACCACACCATAAAACCACAAAAAAAAAATCCGCAAAAAAACATGTGGTTTCACCACTACGTTTTTTCATGATGTTTTTAATCTTGAATTAACACAATGTTTTTTAAATAAAACCACATGTTTCCTCAAGGTCACACATCTGAAATCTTTCGTTTATTCTGTAGAGCGCGCCTTTAAAACTATGACTTTAAAAACCTCAAAAACTACTAAATATTACTATTTTTACAAAATTTGCTTAAATATAAATATCCTACCATCATACATTCTACCTAATTATCCTTAAAAGTAAAAGATATGAGTTATCAACACAATTGTTCCATAGATTTCATATAAAACAGAGTTCTGCACAAATACGCATAACATAATACTAAACTTTTTGTAGCTTGTAAAGACGAAAAATTTCAAGCTACCATCAAGTAACGTCTGGCCAAGTAGATAAAATACTTGGCTAAGAATCTGTTAGTCAAAGTTCAAGCCACATTAGTGGCAAGTTTTTTCTTCTTTTGTTTTGTAATTTTTTAAATTTGTTTATGAGAAATTAGTCTAAGCAATTTCTTACCTGGTTACTGACTGGCAACGAACACTTGAACATTTAGGAGTGCTTTCTACATGAGATGCTGGAAAAAAAATGAAATCGAGAATTTTTCCACTCAATGACGGATGAAGCTGCTTCTATATATATCATAATATATTTATATAATACGAGCTATGAGAAGACAGTCTTTTAAAATGATATCTGTTCATTTGGACTATTGCTCAAAAATAATGATAAGTAAAATTGAAATATAATTTAAAAAACATGGACTTTCAAAAGTTACATCAAAATGTGTAAGATAAGTTTGGTTAACATTGAAGGGTAAGATTGAAAGTGTAACATGACAATTTTTAAAAAGATTTTACCTTTCGACCCGAAACGGTGATTTTAATTTTTTGGGCTTTAACTGTTGGTATTTTAATAAAGAACAAATGTTGTTCAAATTAGCAATGTTTATCACATAGTTATGTTTTAAATCGTAAAATACCGATTCTATATCGGTCCATGTTGGTACAGCGAGAATCAGACGTGTTTTTGAGAGCGCGTCAATCGTGCCTGAGATTAAAACTGTGTACAATTCAAACTTAGCTGACATTGTTGAATTAACATAAATTAAGCAGTTAAAAATATTTTCTTTAATAGCTATAAAGATCATGAAAGTTGAATCAGGTTAATTTATTAGATGAAAGTTATGTAAATCTTATATTATTTGTTACACTACTACTATTTGATTAATTTTGAAAATAAAGAAACTTGCTATTCGATTACACAGCTAGTAGTTTTCTATGCAATGCTACCAACTTGTTCTTGCTTGTTAATTTTTCTCCCTCCCTCAACAAGCGCATACCCTACAACGAAGGTGGTAAACGTCCTTAAATGGTTATCGGTGAAGAACTAAATGGGTATTTAGAAAAAAAACCATATGGTTTTATCATATGGATTTTCCATATAGTTTTACCATATGGTTTTTAGAGGTGGCTCGGGATTTACATTGACTTTGAAAACGTAATTAAAAGGTGTAAATTATGCTCATGACTCTGCAGCGGTCCAATGAAGGCTAATCTGCACATCTAAAAATGGCCACATTCCCCGAATGTACGTATTAATGTGGATTTCTTAGGTCTAATTCAGAGCTCTATGTACGTAATGATTATTCCCAGTGCTTCCTCCAAGAGGGTATTATGAAAGGGATGCGTGATATGACATCTAAAACTGCAGTCTTGATGTTTAAATAATATTTTTTATCACGAGGCTTACCCGTTTCTATAGTTAAGAAAAACGGTCTGGCTTTTATTTTACGTGAATTTTGCGAGTTTTTATGCAAGAATAGTGTCACTCATTACTTAATTGCCCCATATCATCCTACGGGATGATGTAGTGGAGAACGAAGTAAAAACATTCAAAAATAAATTTAAGTTGCTTTTGTTTGAAGGTGACAATAAAAAAAACTATAGTTAGCTATTGTTCTAATTACTGATTGATTCTGTAAACTACAACAGGAGTATCTTCTGCAGAGCTAAAAATCAGCAGGAAGTTTTTGAATAGATTTGATTTATTAAGATCAGATGTTGCGCGTTTTGTACCGAGTAAACAGAAGTCTCAGAAAAATGTATTATAGGAAGAAGATATATTAATTTTGAAATAAATAACAATATTATGGTGGAAGATGTGAAACATAGTTATTAGGTAAAGAGCTCAGGTTTTAGATAAAACAAATCCACTTACAGAAACTATAAAAGAAACGATAATTGGATTTGTAAAAAACATTTAGATCATTCCAAACTCTTACTTCTTGACCCAAAAGTTCTGACGATTCTGTTGCAAACTGATACAAGTACAGTTATGTCGCTGCCCAGAAAAACCGTGTAAATTTCGAAGCGCTAACTAAAGATAGCGGGAATGTGTTGGAAAAAGCAAAACCACTGGATAGATTAAACCGCTAAGGTGTTCTCAGCATGAACCTAAATCGGTCTCGTAATTAAATTATAACTCTAATTAGTTGAAATGACATTTTTTTGAAGGGAGAAACGATTAAAGTGTATCTTACTAGGGCCTTGCAGCGGCTATAGCAATTTTTGGCACTGTAACGAGCAAACATTGGCAAGCGCAAGTCTCTGTGCATTTTAAGCACTACTGTACGCAAAGCCAAAATTAATTATTGTGGCATCCCTCTGTACTTAAATATACTTGCCATTACAAGAAACAATAGATGTGTGCTTTAACCCAGCGTATTTACTTCTTCACCTTAATATATTACAGGTAAATAGTGTAAAGAAAAGTTTAACAATCTTATTAGCTCTACTCTAGAATAAAATAGTTTGTTTTCCTTCCTAAATATGGCTTACATGTTTACTTTTATATTGAATTGTTAGTGTACTTGGCGCTTTTTAAGTGTCTGCTAGTGTGTCAGTTAGAATTAATCAATAACAGTCAAGGAGGGTTAGCACACATTTTTACAGTAGTGTTTTAGTCCTTACTCCTACATAAATCTATATCTTAATTAAAAATATCTATGATTTTGTGACATCCCATGTCATATACTTCATAATTTTTACTTTAAAACAACCAGCTTTATTCTAAAAGTAAAACAATTATGTGTCCAGTGGTTTTAAAAATAAAGCTTTGTATGTGCCTTGGCACTTACGTGACCTATAACTCTTTTCTTTTTAGAAAAGTTGCTGTGACAAATTTGGAGCATTGTATGATATCTCTAAATAATTGTACAATACGCTCGTCTTGCAATATCCGTTTGTGCTACAACACGTAAGAATGTGAACGCTCAACAATAACAACATTGATCAGTATGTATAATCCGTAACGAATATTGTTTACATTTTAAGATAAACTTGTACTGAAATGTAAAATCTGAGTGATAAGAAATTTTAATCATTAATCGTTATATACTTATTGCACCACGATTGAGCTTATATCGATTGTGCTTGTATCGATTGAGAAAAATTAGGTACAGCCCTGATTGATCGCTTTGATCCTCAACTTAAAATGTCTTTCTTAATCGCAGAAGTATAAAAATTCCTTGCACATATCAATTACATTTTTCTCTAGATAACTACATAAATTTGGGAGTATGCCTAAAGTGAACGTAAGATCTAGTTTTGTAGATAAACTGTGTAGTAAAATCCCTAGTAACTTGAACAACTGTAGACCAACCTCACAAGTGGAAAAAAAAGAACAAAAGGACCTTCCATTTTAGGTTCTGACATTAAAACCTGCAGCCTTAATATCATAATCGTCACAAGAGTACCCTTGTATATAGAATAAAAAATATCGTTGCGGTCAAATTTTTAAGATCTTGGGTATACATGCACCCGAGTTGTAGCTAACCAGTTACTGTGGAAATAATTTGAGTCAAGAAAATTTAGAATTTGTTAATGACATTCTCAACGTGAGTCTAAAAAAAAAAATTGAATTCTTGTATAACTAGAACTTTACTTGATTCATCGAATTGCATAAGACATAGTTTCATTGTTAAATAAATACATTTTGTAAATTCCAATATTTTCAAATTAGAAAGTTCAGAATAAATCTTTAGTTTGAATTAACAAATTAAATACGAAACATAAATAACTACACTTACGTATTCCACAGACCTTTTCAAGAACTCAGGTAAAAGACGAATTAAATACGCAGTTTCGGTATTACATCAGACTCAACTTCGAACGTATCAATGCATGGTACGTGGGACCTTAGTTTGCCGTTGAACACATTAATACCAGTTCATCCGTATTTCTCGATAAAACTTGGATTGACACCACAATGCCGAGTCAATGGATTTGAAAGTAAAGCATACTGTTTGTAATAGTTAATAAGGCCTTTGAGTTAGGCTTATCATTAAATTTATTTGTTTGTAGAATGAATCAACTAGAGTACTTTACTTAAAAGTTCAGACATAATAATTTTTCACAAGCTGTTCTGGAAATATTTGTTTTTCTGTTTTTTTCTAGTATAAAAATGGTTCTCATACATCCCCTCCCGTCGCTCCAACACCATACATTCTAGTAAGCCCCTAACTGATAGTCTACATACTTTCCTTTTTTACAACTTTTCTACAAAACCAGACTGTATTGTACTTGTTTACAATTGTTGCTCTTTGCAACTCCCAACCATAACCTTTCCTTTCTTATGCTACTGTTACACAAGGATGTAAACAATTTTTTACAATTTTCAAATTCTTATGAGATTTGTCTAAGTCATTCAGCTGTACCAGTAATGCATCCCATGAAAATATACATGCATTGTATTCCATGCGTAGGTATTTGCAGTAGATGTAAGTAAATTATTTTTTTATAGTCTACGTTCTTGTAAAAACCCAACACTTTTTACCTCTACATTTTTGGGGTGGCTTAAACCTATTTACAGGTTCTCTATTAAGATAAAAGGTATCAAATAAGAAGAACAAAAGATAAATCTTTCATCCAACTAATATATGGAAACAAACTGAATAAATTATTTGATATCTTTAGGACCTTCATCATGCATCACATTCTCAACTTCGATAGAATTTTCTGGTTCATTTTGTAAAAAAATGCACTTTAGACTTTTACATCTAGATAATGCAATTAACTGTTAACTCTAAGAAACAAATGGCCTCATAAAGTATAATTCTATCAAGCTAAGTTCGATAAACGATTTCTGCTGCAAGTAGATAAATATTCCTTTTCAAGTATGATGATCTGCTTTATGAAATTATTTTATATTATCGAAAGAAATTTTGTCATAGACTTAATTCAACATAAGCTTTGAATAAAATCTTTTTATACTCAGAAAATGGTATAGGAATACATTGAGATTTTACGTACACCCTTGCGTTTTATCGTATCCTAATATGCCTAACATAAAAACAGAAACGGTCAAGTGAAATGTAACGATTAACAGTCAACGTAGTGGACATGTATAAAACTCAGTTTTTAAATGCCCGCAGTTCATTTTATTACATGTTAAAAAGAAAAAAAATCATTCTGGTTACAATTTTTTTTTTATAACTGTTGATTTCATATATAAAAAATAGTGTCAACTACATTTTTGTTAGTTTAGTATTTTACAAAATTAAAAGACAAAATATTTTTCAATTAAAATATGTCAAAAAAATTAATGCAATTGATACAAACTCTATAGTCATATAAATAAAGAAGTTATCTTTTTTACATTGACAGGATTTCTAAAGATAAAATTTAAAGTTGAATTGATAACTACGTA
Source organism: Copidosoma floridanum (assembly GCF_000648655.2). The sequence continues at coordinate 968,133 of NW_019384229.1, read as the reverse complement.
AGTTAATAGAATTCATTTTACAGTTATGAAACTTTTTTCTACACAGTACTGGTAATCAAAGCAAATGATTCCATAAAACTCTTTAGACCATAGGAAAGATTTGGAAGGTTCTCATATTGTCGTTCCAGAGGTACACTAATTTAAAAAATCTGTTCAAATTTGTTGTGATAAATTTTTAT
>NW_019384229.1:938623-964392 GCF_000648655.2 Copidosoma floridanum | reverse complement strand
TACTGTGAAAAAAAGGCTTAGAATCATTAATATTAGGCTATAGAGAAAACAGCAATGCCGATTCAGAGCTGGAGTGGCCAGTGACTAAAAAACCAACAGCTAAGATTAAGAAATTAATATTGAGCAAAAGTAAGCTGATAATGTAAAGTAAAGACAAAAAGAAAAAGAACATCAATTATAATTATGAAAAACCAATAAATAAACATAAATAAGGTTATAACACTATACATGTGAAAAGTAGAAAGTATGGACAAAAAACAAAAACTATGGGTACATCGTTGACAACCCAGACAAAATTACAGAAAATAATTCCAAAACTTATAAATATTATTTGGACACTTTACATATTAAAGTTACAAAATTTTTTAACCCTGTGAAGCAATCTTAGCCATGAAAGTTGAATATATAATAGTTTAATACTTTGTCGTGATAGTTGTAAATATAAATGAAATAATAAAAGTCACGTAAATACAGTTTTATAATTATGTATAAATATTTATTATCATCTTGTTATTTAGTACTTAGACCATTGCCATTTTTGTTTAAAAAAATAAACAATTTTAAAAAAAAGTTATTATGTGCGAAATTTTTGTCTACAGACATACTTCGAGCTCAGCAGCCCCCCACTATCAGACTTCGGAAGCTCTTTTCGCAATAAATTTTTTTTTCATTTTTCAAGCATGCTAATAAAAGTAATTCAAAGCCGGTGTAAAGGAACTCCTAATAAACAAAAGCGCTTTTGAAAAATTTATCTAAGTTGACCTGTAAAGCCTGAAAAGTCGTGTCCCTGCTAAGCGTGCAGTCCAAGATTTTGAGTTTTCTGAGTTTTTTTACAAACAATTACCATGAGTAATTAAGCATTAAAGGACAAGTTTGTATAATGTAGTCAAGTGTATTTAAATTTTAAAGTTAAATTTTCAAGGTAAAATGATCGCAAAATAACGTGTAGTTGCGTAAAACGTAAGTTCCTAATTTACCAGCGCTACTATTTTTTATTGCACTCTCAAATATGTTTTAGGCATTTAGTTTAAACAAAACTTAGCTGAAATGTTTGTATTTACTTAAGTTACATAATAGGTTTTTTTTTTTTTTTAGTCGTGTGTGTATTAAATATCAATTTTTTTTTTACAGTATCACAATATAGATTTCTTATGATATTTTATCCGAGCCACAATTTCCAGAAAGAGTTTTAACTCAAGATTTATCAGGGTGAGTTTTGAGGTTTAAAAAATTATTTTAAAAAACCCGATCATATTTTCCAACGAACAAGGGCAGTTTATTACCGAAAGATCAATTTTTTAAAATTATTCTAAGACTTTTAAAAGTCAAGATAAACGTAAAAAAATGGAAAATGGCGCTTTTTTAATACGAGTAAATTAACGAATAAATGAACAAAGCTAATGTCTGTATAGTATAAAATCATTTTTTACGAATTTTCAAAAGATTCTGCACAAAAACTAATTTTTTTAGATCTTATCAAGTTTGTCCGTTAAGATAATTTTTTTCAACCTAGGGTACCACATTAAAACCATACCAATTACGATCGTGGCCGAATCCAGCTGACTTCGAGTAGGAATAGATATACAGAGCAATCCTTAAATCAAGAAAAAGTGTAACAATCAAAAACGAACAAAATACTCTATACCTTACAAATGTATTCAAAATCACCAGTAGAGAGAGTATGAGCTTCTAAGCAAGTGTCAAATTAAGCATTAAGCTCCTAAGTTTAATTGTAATCATTGCAACCTTTTGGATTGGAATGAATATATGAGAGACTAACACAACATTGAAAAATATGGCTGGCGCGAACTGCCACTCTCAGATAGAACTGCTCCATGCTTTGGCGTAGTCCCGTACACGGAAGATTGTTGTTACCAGAATAAGCTATACCAAAAGTGATGAGCATAGAAAAATAACGTACAGGTCTTGAGATTTCTGCAACCAGTCTCACATTTTTACATACTTGTCTGGATCACCGAAAAACCTGTGACTAGTCGATTTTATAACTATACTAGTACAAGTTTTTCAATAGCTTTGGTACAGGATTTTTCTGTACCATGGATAGTCTATTCAATTTGTATACTGCGCATGGCTTTCTACTGTACCGCGCACAGTACGTGCGCTTATATATAGTGGAAATATGTGTGTATATATATATATGCATACTTGCATACATGTATGGGATTGTCATTGTTATTTTGGCTCAATATATAAATTGTTCTTTGCGAGTGAAAACCAATTATTATACGCAACAGGAAAGTGACTACAAGTGCCTACTGCACTTATCATTATATCTTGTTAGATTCGTATCAATGTATTGATTTTTATATTGTGTTGTGGTGTATATACTGAAATCCTAACCCCTTGAACTTTTACAGCTACGTATGTATATACATATATATATATATATACTGACATTCTGAATGCTCCCACTGTCCGACTAACTTTCTGTACTGGTACAGGAAAAACCCGTACCACGCATCAGACTTTGACGTACTAAGCATAAGGTTTAGCTATACTCAATAAGGTACTTTAGAGTATACTACCGTACCAAATATACCTGTACCAGTACCCTTTTTCCTTGTACAGAGTATCGAAAATACTTGTACTAACATGTAGAACGTGTTTTTCTGGTAACAACAATTTTCCGTGTAGCAGTGCCATTTGAAGCCTACTGTACGTACTACGGCGCACCTATTGCATATAAATCTCTCTATATTACTTAATAGACATTATCACATGTCAGTGGCTATCATATGTCACCCCCAGCCACTAGGGGACACACAACCTTGATGGTGTTCGTGGGATGGAGTTCGACGTAATCCACTTGTCCATTAGAGAACAGTGTTGTTGGTAGCTGGGATATCCAGCTGCACCAGTTATGACCAGGTTGGTTTAAAGTATGATCTTAACTATTTTATTGTAATGTCATTCGTGAGTCTCTTAGGGTTCAGCTCGTGAGCTTTATTTATTTTTCTTAGTTGGGGAAAATCTTTCACCAAATCATATAGATAATATATTCTTTTATTAGAACAATTTAAAATATTTTATTCTTTTTAATACAGCTTACTCGGGTCACTTTGACAAGGTTCAGTGTTAATTTATTACTAATTAATAACTTATATCTATAACTAATTGTTGTTACTACTGCTTCGAACTTCCCTAATTCTCCGTTTCGGTTCTGCTTTCTCTGCTATTGCCAGAACCACTTTCGGCGGGCCTCCTTTATTGTACCTCGCTCCTTAGCGTAGTTTGATACTATTGATGTTCTGAAAATGCACCTTAGTTTCCTCAGCCAACACGTTATGCCTTACGTGTACAAGGTACTCGTGAGTCAGGGGAGTCAAGAGTGGACTAAAACTTTAGAGGATACGTGACAAACGTAAAAAGAATGATTTTGTCTCTTGATGATACGTTTTTATAGCGTCAGAGCGAGTAAAAGAGGCCTTTGGTTGAATTAGGTCAACCAATTAGCGATGTTCTTGCAGACTGCGTTGACAGCAAAACAGTAGGCTTGCACGATGATGTGACATATTATGATTTCATGTATTAAAAAATAACAATACAACAGTACCAATCGCATTTTTCTGACAAGTATTATTGAGTTTTTTGGATCAGTGATGATGAAAGCTCGCATCATCAATAAAAGAACGCCAAATATAAGTCTAAATGTGATAAATAAGTTTACAAATTTCGCAATTAATTCTTTTTGGAACTTTACAATGAAATTTGAGTATAATAAAATAATGTGTTGATTATAATTTTTTAATTGGTATACATTATTAGAAATGGTCAATCAATGTGGAAGTAAACTACCCATTCATACATACAATATAATTTATGCACTCATACATGTAACGGATAATTTTAATACATACATGCATTCTTACAACAAGACTAGACGTATTACATGTCAGCATATTATAAAACATTCACCTTAAAGCTAATACACACACACGCATATAAAAGACGTATGAGCTTCACTTGTGATATGAGCTTGCTGTATGTACACAATACGTCTTGTATGAAATTTACGGATGAATTGCGTTTTTACTTTCAATATGATTCGTCTATATCCACTCGAGATGTAACATACGACTCCCAGCTCTATGCTCCATGCACTGCTAATGATCGACTTTGACATGTGGTACTTTGCTCGGGGAAATAATGACCAGACTTACCTAATTTTCTTGCAGGTAGCTTCGATTTCACGTCCACGCCCCCTGGTAGATCCTACTGAACTGAAGTGAAAAGCTAAGATATTTTGATAAAACTTTAAGCTTATTTATTGCTATTGCTACTGATTTTTTCAAATTAAAAACCATACTAAAACCAACTAGGAAGTATCAAGAATCAGTATGTTAAATTTCAGCAAGATCGGTCAAGTTGTTTTCGCGATTAGCGATTATAATGGTTTGAGCGATTTTGCTTTAGGTATCAGTAAAATTAAAGTAAGAAAATTACTGAAATTATAAAGCGTGCCCTGAATTATGTACATTACCAGTGGTAGCACATTACTAAAAGCACTCACGAGCTATACTACGTTGTGTTGAACAAAATTTTTTAACGAACTCTGTAGCTTTCAACAGTTACTAAGAAGCAGCCTATTCAACCTCAATATTTTTTTATATGGCTCACATTTCACAACACCCGAGCTACGTGATATGAAACGATGTTCTGAAAGGAAAAGTTTGTGAATGGACCTAGAAAAAACATATAGAAACTTGAAAAAACAAGCAAACTATAGAAATAATATTCGGCATAGTGTTCACATAAAAATTAAAAAAAATTATTTTGAAACACTGGAAAAGTAGTAGAAATAGTAAGCATATTTAATTATTTGAAACCTTTACAATGAACCATAAAAAATAATGTACACGATAATACTTTAGTAAGAGAAATTACTAATCACTCGTGATCCAGCAGTTGAAATACAAAATGGCAATTACCAACTATATTAACAGAATTTCTAAAGATTTATATCGAACAAATATGTGGCTGGAAGTACGACAGTTTGTATTAGGACGAAAAATTTGCCAAACTGAAAAACCTGTACGTGTTAGAAATAAACAAGTCATCCTCATCACGAACAGTTGCAAAAATTTATACATACTTTTAATTTAAGACTGGCTTACCGAGTATTTCATTTTATTTTTAGTCTAAAGAACAACTGTCTAAGAAACTGCAAAAACATTAACATATGAGAACATATATTGAAGCGTTGAATGAACTACTGCTACTATCTGAGCATGGTATCCATTCTGTGAACAAAATCGTCAAAGTTTGTCATAGTTAAGAGTTGAGACAAAAACTGCAACACGTCATCGTTAACGTTGCATCTCAGACCATGAGCACCTCAGTACTCTTTTATAGTCATCTGTTTCAACTTAATTGACTCTATTCCAAACAGATTATAATAAAGCTTGGCTTGAATAATTTCTTGAAATACTAGATGTATGTTTTTTTTTTTATTTTGATTAAAAGCAGCTCTGAAGTATGCGATTAACAAAAATGTTATGGAGTAAGTCTGTTAGTAAGGTAAATAGTCTTGCTGATATACTGCATGCCCTTAAATGTTTTATTGATCCTATAATAATGAGCGTAATTTTTGAAAATATGATCACTGATATAATAAAATCGTAAACTTGGCTTTATCACAATATATCATGTTAAATTGTACGTTGTGCTACCAGTAACTTTTTGTAAAGTTGTTTGACCATGATAATATCCCGAGGTTGTTAGGTGGTTTTGTCAACTCCAAATTTTGTTAAGTAATTCTTATAATTTACTTCATTAATGTCAACAGACACTCTACTTAGCAATGGTAGCTGGGGTCTATCTGACTTAGTACTAAATCGATCTAATTTTTTTTTTTACCGGGTTACCGCGACAGCTGTTAGACCAAGTCACCGGGGTCACTCACTCACCACCTATGTGTGGGGGTGTATTGCCGCACCCATTTTCAAACCTTTTTACTGATTTTATACCTAATCCATGGGCACATTGTGAGTATCTCCGGTGAAACATCTTGCCAGTAAAGCTGACACTTTCTGCACCAACGGTGCATCAGGTCCACTCGCCACTGTGTAGCCTTTCCCCGAAAAGTACTCCATATTTCAGGACGTCCACTCCTCGCCGGTTAAGCCAGTGCTCTCTGCTGAAGCATCAGATCGAGGCTAATTAGCATCTCCGGAGAAGCCCCATGTTTCAGGGACCACTCCTCGCCGGTAAAGATAGCGATCCCTGCCTGGCGCATCGGATCTGCTAACCTCTACCTATAGCCCTAACACTGTTTTGTAATCACCCAGGCCCGAAGACCTGTGGAGCAAGGAAAAAACCCTGGAATAACTCTGAAGGAAAATTCCACTGAAAAACTCGCCCCGAAACAGCCGAGATTACATAACAATTTTTTTCGATAAAAACAGTTTAAAAAAAATTAGCGTTCACCGGAAATCGAACCCATGACCCCTAGAATAGCGTTGTATCAGTATCAAGCACGTTTACTACTGAGCCAACGCCGCTCCTACATCGATCAAATTGTAAATATGATATATACTCGAAGTCCAGTTTGTAGGTGTGATAACCTTACTCTTAGTCAGTTTTAACTAACTAAGGTTTTGGTTGCCATGTTGCCTTTAATGATGGTTTGAGTGGTAGTTTTAGTTGAGGTTTGACCTTGGGATTTAATAATTGCCAAGCCTTAACTCTTTTGGTTATGGTTAGGTCACGTATGCTATTATCTTGGAGATTTGGGGTAGCTATGTTATCTTTTAGAGCAGCTGTTGCTGTCGTAATCCTCATTAGTTTTTCTCATAAAGGCTGTCTGTATAATTAATTTGAGGCTTTAGAGTTTTATCTTAGATTTACTATTGCAATTATAAAATTTCATTTCTTATTACATCTTTGACGTAGCAATTCTTAATTGATTGCTTTACCATTTATCTGTAAAGATGTGGGGTTACGTAATTTTAAATATAACAACAAGTTTAAGTCTCTATCATCGATAAAAATTAAAAAAAAGACTTAAGCAAAGTACGTGGATTTCGTCTATTTCTCCTTTGAAAAAAAATTATTGTTAGTTTGAGAATCGAAAAAACACTATTTAGTGTAGACAATTTTTGAAATTAAAGAAATAATCATGAATACACTGTCATCGGTCGAAGAAGCTCCTAAGATAAAGTATTGACAACAGATTATTCTATCTCTCTCTCTCTCTCATACATACATACACACACACACACCTACTAACCCACTCACACATACTCACGCACTTAAACGAACAAATTTTTGTGATACACTTATTTAAGATCGAGATTGCATGGAGTGTCTAATTATGCAATAGCTAGATAAGATTTCAAGAAGAGGTAATCAAACACTAAAAAAAAAAATAACATTAAGCAAGAAATATTTAAGTTTAATATGAAATAATTATGTATGCATTATTATTACATGCATCTGCTTACTACTCATACATGTAATTAATTAATGAGAACAGGCTACAGTGTCAGCCGTGAGCTAAAGTTGACGCTCTCATGACGCGATGCATATGTATAGCCGCAATAATTAATGTAGGTAAATACATTTACAAGCAGTGAGGTCAAACTTTAGAAACATCAAGTGTGCAGAACTAAACACTGCCGCATATGTATAATAAAGTGGAGTTAAAAATTATGCTTGATATCATAAAATATTTAACCTGGTTCACTACAATCATGAAACTAAATAACATGTGTGCGACATAGTATCCTCACAACTTTTTTTTTCCTACGTAAAAGCTTTCTGTTAGAAGTAGCAGTTTGTTGATTTTACTCATACTAAACGATTAATCGTTATTTTTGGAAGAGTACTCATTAGATTTTTTTTATAGCCGTAATATTGCCATTAGATCCACACATAATCAAGATGAGTCAATTTCTGAAAAATGCCACCGACTAAAATCTGAAATTAATGAGCTTATGAACCAAATAAACGCAATCAAGGAATTGGTAAGTGTCATTGGTTTTATTATTGCAAGAATTATTTCTGAATATCTTATTGTATCTGTTTTTGAATACGTTCATTCATATCGAATACTTATAATTGTTATTAATATAGTTTACGGTAACCTATTGTGATCTGTCAATTCAAGGAACTGATTTTATTCATACAACTCAAACAGTGATTTTAATAACTAGAACACAGTTTGATCATCTACCTTAATGACTAGGATGCAAATCGACCATTCCATTAAATGACCGGAATACAAGTCGACTCTTTTTATCAAAATTGGACAAAACACGATAACTGCGTTAAATTTATGTAAAAAGAATATTTTGTTGTTATTTTCTTACTCAGTAACTTCTGAACGCATTTATTTTCAAGTGTAGCATCTTTTGGATGGAGACCAACATTAGTAAATAAAATTTTGTTTAAGTAGTATAGAGAGCTCAGAGCAATTTTTTCAACGTAAGTGTAGTTTAAAGTACTGCTTGTTAAATAAATAAATGAATTCTTATTTTACAGCCGATCTTCACTTCAATTCGTTACAAACGTGACACTTTTTTCAGATGCATGTCCAACAAGATTCCTTGAAACATAGTCTACTGAAGTACCATGATACCAAAACAGCTATCACGTTTTTAACTAATTACAAAAAAAAGTAAAGATCGATTATAAATGTTGAAGTGCACGACTGTATCGATAGGCTGTAGGCATGCGCGAGCGTATGTGTGCCTGTGTCATAGGAGAGACATGTACAGCGCCAGTCAGGTGTGAGCCTGTTCTGATTTGACCATAGTCAAGTTCACACGCAACATTTAGCTCTCCTTGAATTTTATAAAGTCTGTGCACACATAAAGTCAGTTATAGTCAGTCGTCAGTTAGTTTTTGTCAAGTCAGTTAAGTAAATCATTTAGTTAAATAAATCTATAAAGTCGTCTCCTCATTTCCTCAACCTATAGCCCTTCAGGTTATGGGCCCAGAACGCTTCACTGCGCTTTTCTCTCGTGTATGTTATTCTTTTTCGTGGCCCTGAGAGGAAAAATGGCTTATAGGAAACCAGCTCTGGCTGAGGAGAAGAGCGAGGAGATCGCGACTTCAGTTGAGGAGGAGCTCCTGGTAACCAGGACTGAGGATGAGGCCGTGGCGATGGTGTTGCTTCCAGGATCACCCGAGGCGACAAACACAGCTTTGTTTATAGTAAGAGATGTCGGTAAGTTGCAGTGTTGTTATCAAATATTGTGTCGGATCTCGGAGACAGTGCTACGGCGTGAGACAATTAGACAGGAAAAGGTCAGCGAGTTCTTAGAAAAACTCGAGAAAATAAAACTGTCTACTCGCATGTTACGACAAAAGCGCTACAGGCACATGTTCAGTTGTTCTTCGGTGTGTGGAAGAAGGACAGGGGGAGGTAATGAGTGGAGTCAGATCAGAGAATTTCTCTCCCTCCCGTCTTACTAACATGAAACCACATGGTCTCTTTCGCACGCATTGTACAGCATTGCACGACTTCTAACCACAAAATATTTCTCTTTCGCGTTCCTCTATAATAATCGTGCGCGTGCCCGCTCAGTGTTTTGTTTTGCCTCAAATAAAGGCAGAAAGGCTGATACGTAAAATCTCCGGGCTCGATACAACAAAGTCAGATATTTCATATTGAATATTAAAAAGGCAGGAGGAAGGGGATAGGAAGGCTGCAGAGGAAAGAAAGAAGATGGAAGAAGAAAGGCAGGAAGAAGAGCGGATAAGGGAGGAATTACCTGTGGTCCTATAAAATTTCGACCAAAGGCTGAACATGTGGAATGAGAGGCTCGTAAAACTCGAGGCACTGGCCAACTCCAGTCCCCTCTCACACTCCACGCCAAGACCCGAAAGAAATCAGATTGAGTCAGAATGCTTGGCAGAAGCTGCTGGAGACCGACCCATGAGGGCGGCGTTGACAGCGTCATGACCCCAGGATCGCCTTCGGTACTTCAAACTGCAACGACTGGGACCATATGGCCGATAGATGCCCGAATGCTGGAACTGGGCTTAAAAAGTGCTACACTTGTGGCAATTTTGTAAATGACATACCAGCCCACAAGAAGTACAGTCCAAGATGTGGTGAGCAAATTAAGTCAGATTCATGGGATTTTAAAAAGCAGGGGCGTGAAAGTCGAGGGCATCAAAGTGGCCGCAGACGTGGTTATAGCAGTGGTTGCCCAAGTTTCCGGAACTTAAGACATAAAAGGGACTCAAGCAATTTCAGAGATAAAAAAGACATCAAAAGGCAGAAAGTGTCTGACCAAGGCCGAAATAAAAAAAAATAAAAAAAAACGCGTTGGGATCGAATAAACGCAAATCTCTGACGTTGATCGAGCCCCTTAAAACTCTGTTTTCAAACTCTGCGGATTGGGTAGATTATATAGATTTCGATGGAACTAATAAAATTAAATTGATTGCTGATTCAGGAGTGACCGATCATTTTACTTAGTCGGAAAAATTACTTAAATATCTTGTCAAAAGAAAAATTGGAAAATTAAATGTACAAACTCAGACTCATCTGCAGATTTGAGAACAGAGGGAGTGAGAAGTCTGCTACTTAGGAATAGTAGTAACGAGGTGGAGTTAAACGGGATAGTTTGTGCTCGGAACTTGGTTGAAAATTTACTCTCCTTACAAAAATTTGCTGACACGGGTCTGTCCATCTATTTAGATGATTAAGAAATTAGCTTTTTCGATCCTGTTACAGAAAACGTCTGGATATAAGGAATATACCAAAAATCGTACTTGACAGTCAAATTCATAAGGTCGTATAGCATACAAAAGTTTCACCAAAGACAGATCGGAAGTAATAAAAGAATGAAAATACTAACGGCAGAGTCAAAAGCACAGTCTGGTCCTCAAAAGTCAGCTTCGGAATACAGTATAACTGAAGAGTTTGGGAGCTCGATTAGAATGACTGAAAAAGGTGACAGTTTCTTGATCATATATTTTTAATACAAGATAGGAAGTTTCACGATGTCGGAATTGCAGAAACTGAGTTAATAAACGAAGTGCAGAGCTCTTTCACCGAAAAGTATAAAGTATTTAAAGATAACTACGGGGAAATGTTATGGCATGTCAGATTGGGACATGCGTCTTTGGGATATCTCGGAGAGCTGCAGAAAGCATATCTGGAAATAAAAAGTCTGATGGAGGCTGTTTTAGTGACGAAATAAGGGCGTGTGACGTGTGTCTGAAAACAAAGTCTCAAAAATTTCCTTTCCCTTCCGTGCGAGAAAGAGCAGCCAGACTACTTCAGATCATTCATTCAGACACAATGGAAGTTATAAGTCCGTCATCTTTTCCGAAAAGGTACAAATTTATCCCTGTATTTATGGATGACTTCTCGAGATTTGCCACGGCGTACCTCATGAAAAACAAAAGTGATACGGGTGAATGCTTAGAAGATTTTGTCAAAGGCTGTAAAAATTTGTCAGGATATGATTCTAATGTGTGTTACCTTAGGTCAGACCAGGGTACATAATTCACGGGAGGATCCACCCGAAAGGTGTTAGACAGTCTTGGAGCAAAACTCCAGTTGAGCTGTCTGGATACCCCGAGTTAAACGGCACATCGGAAAGACTACATAAAACAATTCAAATGAAAGTCAGAGCTCTCATGTATGATTCGGGACTCCCGGAAAACATGTGGAACTTGGCCTTGAACGCAGCAGTTTTTGCGTACAATCGCACTCAACATCGTTCAAATAATATGGAAATCTCTTTGGCGAAGCTTGTGCCAAACAAAAGGATAGATATAATTCAGATGAAAAGATTTGGTTGTGTCTCCTATATAAGAGTTCAGAGAAATACAGACACAAAATTCCAGGCCAAAGGAAAGAGACCATTTATTGTGGGTTACACACCTACAGGGTATCGGCTGCTTTGCCCTGACGAAGGAAAATTCTACGAGAGTAGGGACGTCATATTCAACGAACGTTTTGGACATGGAGACATATATGGCAAAAGTTTGATTAAAAACTGGGAGAACGTGACAGTAGATATTAAACTAGATGAGTGGTTTTTAATCTTCGAGAAAAAAAGGGAAGAGATGACAACATCGGAGGGAGAGCCTCCAGTTGTACGAAGAAAACCTGGAAGGCCGAAAAAGTCAGTCGAGTTAGAAGCAAACATGGCAGATACAAACCTGAAGTGTAAAAATCCAGTTATAGATGTCAGTTTAGCGGGTTTGGATGTTGCTGACGATCTCATAAAAAATCTTACTTTCAAAAAATATGATACAGACATGGCAGATAAAGATACGTCTGCAGAAAATCTCACTCACTATCTGTTTCTGGCTGAAATAAACGTATACAGAAGCAATAAAGGCAGCGGATCGGTAAGGCTGGATTCGAGCGATACAAGATGAGCTTGATTTAATGGCGAAAAATCATGTATTGATTCTTACAGACAGACCTGTGGGTCTCATAAACGGCAGACGCCCAAGTATAATTGACTCGCGCTGGGTGCTCAAGAAAAAGGTTGACTCTCAAGGGCAAAAAAAATACAAGGCATGGTTGGTAATTCGAGGATTCCAAGACAAAAATAAATACGATTTGACAGAAACTTGTGCCCCGATGTCGAGACTGACCTTGATCAGAACGGTTCTAGCTCTGGTAAATAAACTAAATCTGAATACATGCCAGCTAGACGTAAAAACAGCTTTTTTGAATGGTACTCTTGATGATGAAATATATATGGAGATACCAGAAGGTTTGAACTGCACAGATGAAGAACGTCAGAATAAAGTCTGTAAGCTGCAAAAGGCCTTGTATGGGCTAAAGGTGAGTCCTCAAAAATGGCATGAAAGATTTTTGGAAGCAGCAATTAAAATGGGTCTGAAGTCACACATTTTAGTAGCATGCCTGTTTACTTGGCACGAGGCAGATAAACTTCTTATTTTAGTTCTTTATGTTGATGATATGATTATTGCAAGTAATGATCCAAATCGCTTAAAGTCTGTTAAAGAAAGTCTGCAAAGCGTATTTGAGATGACGGATCTCGGTGGAGTAGATTTTTTTTTAGGTATCGAAGTCAGAAGAGAAAGGAAGAGGCAGGTATCAACTTTGACTCAGACTGATTATATAGATAAAATTTTGGCTAAATTTGGATTCGATAATTCAAAACCCGTGAAAACTCTCATAGTCACTGGACACGTGTTGAATCAACAAAGAAAACAAAGAGAAAAATCTGAAAGGCAGGATGATTTAAAGGAGACAAAATTGACAGAAAATGTTCCCTACCGAGAGGCTGTGGGCTGTTTATTATACGTAGCTAACACTGTACGTCCAGACATCAGCTATGCTGTAAATGTACTCAGTCGACATCGGATAAATCCAACTTATGAAGATTGGAACATGGTCAAAAGAGTATTCTGGTACTTGGCAGGCACTAAATCTTTTGGTCTAAAGTTCTTATGAAGGCAGGACAACTTAGAAGCATTTTCGGATGCCAGTTTTGGTGATTGCAAGGGCTCTCTGACTACGAGTGGGTATGTCATCAAACTCTTATTCGGAGATTTTGTAGCCTGGAGAACTCACAAGCAGACTTAGGTAGCATTGTCAACATGTCAGACTGAATACGTGGCACTAAGTGAAGCATGTAGAGAATTGATGGCAGTAGACAATTCTCTCAAAATCATCCTCCACAAGACTTGTTGTCCAGCTGATCTATGGTGTGATAAATTCGAAAATAAGTGGAAGCGAGAAATTGAGACATATGACAGAAATTCATGAACATTATGTCAAAGAATGTGTGACTTATGGCAGAGTAAATGTAAGGTGGTTAAGTACTAAAGAACAAACGGCAGACATTCTTACAAAACACTTGCCTATCGAGCTCCACGAAAAATTCAGAGATCATATTTTTAATGGAGTCTGTAACCAAAATAAATGATTAATATGACACACTCTGTTTCAGACAAGAAGTAAGGTGCTCGCCGTACGACTGTGATCCCTGGTCTGTTTGAACCTTGATACCAGTGCCATGGAAAATTGACAATTAAAGCAATTTTACTGTGTGAATTAAATTTATATCTATTTTTGTATTTTTATATCTCATGAGCTATCTCAAGTCGGGAGGGAGTGTTGAAGTGCACGACTGTATCGATAGGCTCTTGGCTCGCGCGAGCGTATTTGTGCCTGTATTAGAGGAGAGGCATGTACAGTGCCAGTCAGGTGTGAGCCAGTTCTGATTTGACCATAGTCAAGTGCACACGCAACATTTAGCTCTCCTTGAATTTTATAAAGTCTTTGCTCACATAAAGTCAGTTATAGTCAGTCGTCAGTTAGTTTTTGTCAAGTTAGTTAAAAAAATCACTTAGTTAAATAAATCTATAAAGTCGTCTCCTCATTTCCTCAACCTATAAGCCTTCAATAAAATTTAAAACCATTTATTTCTTTAACCAACATGACCTGGATCTTCATCCAGTAACGACCAGTGTTTTTGAATTTAAGATTTGCTACTCGTCTACATAAACTTTTTGTAGTTGACTTTTTGCTTTAGTTTGCTACAATTAGTCTATAAGTACATACACGCTTTATTGATAAAAGCTAAATGTATTTGTTGGAGTCAGTTCCTCAAGAAAATAAAAGGTGAGGTTTTTGAATATTGATAACAATAGCAAAGATTGAAAGATAGTTTCGTGGTTAAATAAAAATCATAAGTTTTATGAAAAAAAAATTCTTTTATTTGCCCAATCTATGTACGCAAACATTTAAAAAATACATTTAGTATCAATTTTAAACTCTTGAAATTACATATACTATATTAATTAGTATGTATATGACTCTGATGCTTGTAGGTAAACTAGAAATTTAATACGACCAATAGATGAATAAGCGAGTGTTGATACATTTTTATCATTGTATCAAGAGGCGCGTATGTATAGATGGCGACACTTTTTATATAAGCACTCTATATTTTCCATACATGCCCTTTTTTTCAATATCCAGTAGACTAAAGATTTATAATACTAAATCACATAATTTCTTTTTCAAAAAATTTTTTTTAGAAATGAATAAGAATAAGAAAAATACTTTCCCCTGGTGCGGATCGAACACACAATCTCCTGTTTACTAGACAGTTACTCTACCACTGGAGCTACTGAGGAGCCGTACATTCACTCGCACCGTAAGTTTAGATAAGTTCTCTTTCTTAATTTTTTTTTTCTTTCTTTCACCTAAGCTTGTCTTGAAAAATAAACTATGAGGTTTAGTATTATAAATCTTTAGTATACTGGATATTGAGAAAAAGGGCATGTATGAAGGATATAGAGTGCTTTATAAAAAGTGCTGCATTCTATACATATGCGTCTATTGATACAATAATAAAGATGTATCAACATTCGCTTGTATACCTATTGGTCGTACTACATTTCTAGTTTACCTACAAGTATTAGAGTCATATACCTACTATATCAAGCTTAGGTGAAAGACAGCTTTAAAAATTAAGAATAAGTACTTATCTTAACTTACGGTGCGAGTGAATGTACGGCTCCTCAGTAGCTGAAGTGGTAGAGCAAATGTCTAGTAAACAGGAGGTTGTGTGTTCGATCCACACGCGGGGAGAATATTTTTTTTATTCTTATTTAATTCTTAAAAAAATTTCTTGAACAAGAAATTATGTGGTTTAGTATTATTGATCTTAAGTATATTGGATATTGAGAAAAAGGGCATGTATAGAGTATATAGATTGCTTGTATGAAAAGTGCCGCCATATATACATATACGTCTCTTGATACAATAATAAAGATGTACTAACACACTTCTTTACCTATTGGTCATATTAAATTTCTATATTGACAAGTGTATGAGTGCCATTTACTTTCATTTTTGAAAGGTATAGCCTTTTTGCATATTATTTAACAGCAGCGTTGTTACAGGAAGTAACTTATTCAGATTATACCTTGCCGATAAAGTTGATACTTTGTCCTCAAAGGTGGACTTGTTTTGCTGTTAGGCTGATCTCTCAAGGAAAGACTTATCATTAGACCAGTTTTATGCTGTAATAACTTGCGAATCCTACCAAATCATGGGATACGTTGAACTTCAATTTTCATTATAGTGATTTATACTGTATTTACACCTCTCTACACTTTTGTTTACCCCCCAAATCAGTCAAATTTTAATAATTGACTACGTATGCAATGTAATTTTGTGCTTATAATATTCAATTGATATTTTTAGTGAACTTTTTTTGAAAAAGAGCTATTTGTAATTAACTTTAAAACTGGAAGTTAGTAGATTGAAAGAAAAAAAAGTCGGTTTTGCCGATCTTCTTAACTAGATGTTCTTTTTTTATCTTTATATTTTTCGTATAAAATATTCTGAATCAATTATTCATTCATAAACGTATAATTTAGTGTTCGGCAAGCCTCGGTCATTACCAATTTTAAAAGAGCCAAATTTTAAAAACTAATTACATAAGTTCATTTGCGCTCATAATTTGATATTTGAATAATCGTTTTTAAAAGTTTTTACTGTGGTAGGATGTCTTTAAAAAAACTAGTTTATTAAAAATTAACCGAACAATGAAAAAAAGTTTCTTGCGCCAGAGCAGTCGCTTGGACCTCTTCGTATATGTATGAGTTTAATTCATGATGTAAGTAATATTATATAACTTATTCAAAACAAGTTACCATCGAATCTCAGTAGCCAAAAAATCATAAGTAATAAGCGTTTGAATGAAAGTGTAAGTATTATGATGTTATATAAAGAAGTGCTCAATAGATTTTATTGTTCAAATTGACTAACGCATACATCCTGAAAGAAGAGGAGTATAATAAATTAGGAAACAAATATGTAAATGGAACGTTTACGCCGTACTACCACATAGCTAACGTCATTAATATTTTGACGACAGGTTATTTTGCATTATTGTTCACGTACAAAAAATCATTAACTACATAAATTAATTGATAGCGCATTGACAGATCCAAGTCTTTACTTGAATTGATCGTTGCATGAGATTTACTGACTTTTCAATGTCGTATTAACTAGCAAAAGTTATAGACCCAAGTTTGTATGTACACAACAAAACTTACATATACGACTAGTAACTAGCATTTGCTACCATTAATTATCATGATTTATATCACACATTAATACTGAGAATATAGTGATACAACCCTTGCTTCAACAAAATTATTGACGTTTGCCTACAAAAATCAGTTAGCAATGAATTCCAGAATCTTACTGCCATAATGATAAACAATATTAAGGACGTTTTGTAGAGATAGAACCCTGTGATGAATCTTTTTTAAATTTTAGCGAGACGTTCTTATTGTTATTACAATGAAGCTGTTAAAATTTCAACAGGTTCGTCTATTTCGTTTCCGAGATATTGAATTTGAAATTTCAGTCATTTTAACACAGTTGCTTATGGGGAAACTTATAAAAACTCAGTTTTAAAAAAATTGGCGTGATGAATGTCTCCAATTTTTTTATATGTCACAGGTAATGTTATTAACTATATGTACACAAAGTTTCGCAACGATCGTCTGATAAGTTTATGAAAAAAAAAAAAATTAAATAATAGTTCGACAAAAACGCAACGGCAACGTCGCAAGAAGCGGGAAATTCAAAATGTTTCAGGACTTAAATCAGTAAATATTTGAATATTATGGTAGATATTTACGTATTTCTGTATAAAACATAAGCTTATAAATGTGTGTGAGTGTATGTACATAGGTTACACCCGTACCCATAAGAAAACAATGTATTATAATAACACATATTTATTGTTATGTTTTTTTAAACAAGATAACAAAATCACATGCTTGCAGTAATCGCCGAGACTAGAGTGTGTCCTAATTATTTAACATATCACTTTCAATGAGACTTTTCAAGTCACATAAAAATTCAAGAACTTTATTTACAGTAGCTACGAATACAATTATATGTACATATATCTGTCACAAGTCTTTTTAATCATTTACTCATTTTTATTACATTTTTATAAGAAAAAAAAATCAAATACTTACATCTTTAGTACAAATACATTACAAATATACACATACGCTGTTGTAACCGACGCAGCAGACAGTGCAGACACTGCAGAGTGCACACCACCTGATGTGTGTATATATGTGTGTACATGAACACTCATACATTGGAGACCCGTGCGGTGATGTCAAGTCTTTATTTATTGCTACTTCCCCCTTGCCCCGCAAGTGGTTTCCCCCCCACTATCTCTACCGAACGTCCTTAAGTGCACTTTCGTCCTCATATTCATATCTGAGGGCTTGCTTCCTTATTTCTGCCAAACCTACGCAGTTTATGATCCTCTAAAAAGAGTACGTGCACCTGGTACATGGTCAAGCCCAAGAAACACTTCCTCTGTATTAATAGTTTAAAACTATCTTGTAAAACAGATTATAGCAAGGAATTAATTTAAAGTCTCATATGAAATGTATTACATGTTTGATAACCGTGTTTATAAGTCTACGAAGCATCAGTCCATGGTAGTACGATGGATCCGCTTCAAACGAAACACCAATATTTCAAGTGCAGATAAATGAAGATACTAGCCAAAATCCTATGAATGTTAATATAAAGTAAACTTTCTTTATGTTGCAGTTGCTGGAAGCCTTTGTGTTCTTCCTTATAAGTATTAGATACATGGGAATTTTACAAATCATAAATGGAGAAATTTACAACTAAAGTTTTTGAGTAAGCAGTAAATGGAACTGTATCATCTCTTATAAATCACCTTACTGCTACTACCCAACGCCTATTTTAATGCGAGAATTCATCTGAGGTAAATCTGCTGGCTTACATTGAAGATGTATTTGTAGGTTATCTGCAAAGATCATAGCCGTTAAGTAGCAGCGAGCATTTAAATTTAACTTGATAAAAATCAAAAATAGTATTGAGTCAAGCGAATAACTGTGAGAGACGCCCGATGTGCACGGTACTGATGCCGCGGCCGTTAACTTGCCAACTTAAGTACAGTAAGCGATTTTCTAGTAATGGCATAAAGTATCTAAAGCATGACTAAAATCGAACGAGACCGACACCGCAGCCAAACCCCATTTTATACCTTGACAAATTCTATTGGAAACCTTGAGCAGTGTTGATTGTGAGCTAAAATCTCGCCTTAATGCAGACTGCAAAGAGGAATTAAAAAATACACATTTAAGGTACTTCCAAATTTAAAGAATTATGGCAAGGTTAAATATTTTGGTCAAATGAACCACACTCACTACGGGTCACGTATCATGAAGTTCCCTGAGACTAGACACAGTAGAAAGTGGCATGATTGTTGACAGCTTCCATTAATTATGGTATACACTATCTCTTGCGACTCATTCAGGACACGAGCCAGAAATACTAATTATTGGTAACCTACCTTTTTAACGGAATATGATCTAACTAATGTAATGCCATACATATGAAAAACCACACTTCTTAGCTTTATCCTTAGCTACCTTTAAAAAATCAAACAGTTAGTGAGACATCATATCAAATAGACGAATGTTACCATCAAGTGCAGCTTCAGGGAAGAATAATCTATACCTAATTTCACTATACTCATGTGACATGTTTAGTACATAATTGTAAATGTCCGTTGATTTAAACTTAACAATAAACGATCTACGAGTAGACTGTTTGTAGGTAGCCTCACTATCATCCTCTTTAGTTTGACTACTCAATTGTTTGTCTGTCATGCACAAAGTTGTTGGCAGAACTAATATGAGCAGTAAACATGTTGAAGGCACTATCAACATCACTAGACGATGCAAAATCCGGTATTAACATGGATGAGATCGACATATTGTATGAGTAATCAGGTAGTACGTCAATGGATCAAACTAAATGAAGTGAAGACAAAAAGTTGACATTGATGATAAAATATGAAATATATACTCAGATATTTTTTATAATAAGTAACTTCATTGAAAACTCAGCTATACCAATCTAATTATCAGCCAGTGCACCAAAAGTAATGTACATGGTATAGGCAAAATTAAAATCGTTGCACAACAAAACCAAATGTACAATTATTTATAAGCGTGTCCGTTTAACATCAATATATTGGCATCCACTTATTAGGTTAATTTTGCTCAAAGCATCACAAAGCCCGCATCTAATAATAGTTCAAAATATGTTGACATTATGTTAAATATAAGTGAAGCCAGAGAATTACTGTTGCACAAGTTGTCACTATACTAAGCACGAAACTAGTGAACTAAAATTGGTATTAAGGCTGTTAGTACTTGAAACTTTAATGATATGGCATCAACTATTGACGCAATATTTCATAATTTTATAAATGTGCCATAAAATTGATACAATTATACATTAGATACAACTGACTGCTCGTAACCGATCCATATTAAAATAAAAACTGACACAAAATTAACTCAATAAAAATTATCATGGCATGTTTGAAAAATTAATACGGACACTTACAAAACCTTAAGAATTTTTGTTACAGCGTATCGTCTTAAAATTAGACATATACTCGTAGTTCAAGCAAAGCTAGATGTGCTAAAAATAATTCCACTTATAAAAAAGAAATATTAAGGTAAAAAAATATATATTACACAGATTTATACAAACAATATTATTAATTTTAAAAATAATAAAAGTCACATCTCAAAGGAAAGCTTTATTCTACCTACGTATCAATTCGTTTATTTTAAGTATTATATGACTAATTAATTGTTATGTGACCAAATCCTGTATTCTTATTATTAATTTTAAGATTAGTAGAAACAAGTAAAGCGTAAGTAAATGGAGATATTAAATTATGAATATTTATATAAAACAATTTGAATGAAAAATTACAACTTAACAATGGAAAATAGCTATGTCTTTTGTATTCCTTAATCTTAATTAAATAGAGTAGATTATTTCACTTTTATAGTAACCAAAATAAAAAATAAAAAATTCATTCGTCTGATACAATCATTACAACAAAAATTGATTGTACACTTAAGGTACTTTGTATCTGTCAGAACGATTTGTCAACACACGGTCAATGATGTCCTGTAACATACAATATAATACAAACCTTTTGTCACTCGACAAGTAATATCTTTCATCGTTCCTACAAGTATAAAGCGCAGTAAGTGTACAAATATTTGATGTGGTATCAAGTGCACGAATAGAACATTGCACACCTATAGGAAACGAAAGTAAAGTAAGTCTCAGATCTCACGCATATAGTTGCTCGCGGCGTACTCAAGGGTGACAGTTAATGTGAGGTCTAAGGCTTCTTTACTTAAGTCCATAGGTAAGATACAATTTTTTACAAATACTTCACATATAAAAGGAATTTTTGTCCCCCGTAACAGGACAAAAGTATCGTTTTTTGATGCAGTGTGGTGAAAATTTTTGTTGTGTTCTGCATTACATGACTAACGATTCGTACATGTATCCATACATATGTGCCCCCCCCCCGTCCCAGGAAAGGGGAAAAAAACGAAAACCGCGCAAGCAGTCTTTAACGACGCTTGAAGTTTTCGCAGCAGCAGCACCATACAGTGCTGCCATCTCCTAGTGTTTAGACTACTACGACCCGTCCCGCCACCTTAGTGTGGCGTTCTAACCAGTGGAGGCAGATTACGCTCAGCAGTCGAGCAAGACACACGCGCGCCTAACCAGCAGAACAAGCTGCATGTAAAATTGTATTACTCGAATAAACGTTGATTTTTTTCGTACTCGCACGAGTTTTCATTTCGTGCGACCTCCTTACCTCCAGCTAACCCCAAGCTCAGGATAAGCTACCCGGCATTATCCTAAACATACATGATGGTAAATATGAAAGAATGTGGAATGCGTGAGTCACGTGTAACATAAGTAGTTTATTAAAGTGTATACATGTATATAAATTCTAAGCGCGTGAGTGCTCAAATACGGCATATTATTACAATTTTTACTATTTTAGTATCTAATTCTTTAAGACATGTTGAAATTAGGTGTATTCTAATTTTCTCAGTTCCTAATAAACTGAATTAAATAACATACGAGTTGAAAGTTTTACCTTTATGGGGGGTCCCGAGACCCACATTTGGTTTTTTTTTTTTTTGTAATCACGAGATATATTCTTTTTTTTTTACTAAAATCACAGAACGGCTCATTTTTTTGGTCCTTCTGAAATCTCAAAAAGTCTTTAATGAATGATTCATAGATAGATTCTGTAAACGTACAATTGCTGAAATATTAGAAATGAAATTATATTCTTAATCACGTGACAAAAGAGCTTCTTTGTGATAGTATCCTCTAAAAAAACTGCTTCAAGTGTTGTATCGATTTAAAAGAGCAACAAAAAAAATCTTGCATTTTTTTTTACAATCGGGGAACAGTATTATTACTTTATATTTTTTCAAGTTCCAACATGGCAGCTCAAAAAACGTGTTATTAGTATTTTTTACGTAAATGTATAAAAAACACGTAATTAATCAATTAGTTTTGAGAAATATGCGGGTAGGAGTAAAGTATGTCACACTGCACTTATTGGTAAGTAATATTGAAATATTTTTCAAAAAAAATAGTGGCTTAAATTACGTGACACGAGTAATGCCGCTTTGAATTTAATAATTGTTGCCAGATACACTTCAATTTTATAAAAAATGATGAAGAGAATGTGTGTAATTTATGTTAGAAATTGCAAGTATAGAAATTGCACACGCAGAAGTTCGCATGGCATTTTTTCGTTAACATACGAGAACCTTGATCGTCTGCCTAAACTAAAGAGAACAATGAAGGTTATGAAATGTTTTACAATAAGCATAAGAATATTTTTACTAATTGGTTGTATGTTTATAATTTGATTACTGGGATTACACAGTTTTTAGTGGATAAAAAATTGGTAGCGTTTATTTGTATAAGCGTATATTAAATAAAAGAGAGCGAAATTCTGTTTGTAGTACAATATATGTTGGCTATATGCAGGTTGAGACAGATCTGATTTGCCTTACATTTCTTAAAAGTAACGAAGAAGAATATTTAAATTTGGAAAAGCTAACACATGAGTTATTTTGGAAGGTTGAATACGAAATTCGTATTTTTTTTTAAGCAAATGATTACCATATAATGGTAGAGATGGAAAACTTAGATGATTTACTGAAGTTCGAATTGAATCATAAAAGAGACTACGGGTATGAATTCTGACAAATAAAACAATAAGTCATTGATTTTATGGAGATTTCTTCAAATTGTAGTGCACAAACGTCACTTTTATAGAAAAGTTCTAATCCCACGAATATATAAAGGAAAGTCGCTAAGACCGTTGTAATCGCTAACTGTGAAAACTACTAAACGGATTTTGCTGAAATTTTGCATCCCGATTCTTAACACTTCCTAGATGGCTTTAGCATAGTTCTTATCTTAAAAAATTTAATAACAATAGTAATAAATAAGCTCCAAGTTTTGCAAAAACACGCCAGCTTTTCACTTAAGTTCACTAAGATCCACTAGGTGGCGTTGACAAAATACATTTTTACTACCATTTCCAGAATTGGAGTTGTTAGTCACAAGCCCGGGAACCCTGGTGACCGACGACCTTATATTACCCTTTTGACTCTAAGCATTTAACCAGGAATCAGTGATCCTCTCCAAGATTTGTGCTGAGCAAACCTATAACAGCTATGAAGGGAAAAAAAACTTGAGCCAACAGGACAGTCTCCAATGGGTAAACATCACGAACCAATCTTCCCATCTTAGATCACCAAAACAACTGAGTCTGCAAAAAAAAGTGCTTTAGACACCAACGTCTTCGAAATTATACCAGGAAACGTTGGGAAAGATTGCTACAACTACCTCCAAAGCTTCGGACTTTGTAATTTTTCTCCTGATCAGCCTAGGGCTTCAACAGCAGGCCAGAGAAAGTTATCCTGAGGTGTACTGTCAGTCAGAATTGCTGTAAACTTCAGTCAAGAAAGAGTTTACTTAAGAATCTGACCGGTCTTTTTTAGGGCCATCGGACGTCTCACTACCTTGCCAACAAATATGTTAACAAAGTTGACAGAAAACAGCCTTTAAGGGTCACAAAAATCTTAAGCATGCCAAAAGTCGCAACAATGTGAATTGGAAAGAAAACTTCAAATGTTCAAAACTTCAAATCTAATGAATACAATTGGAGGCGTCAAGATACTTACGCAGAAAATTAATCGAGATTAAAACAGCAGCGTCAAAATTGATAAATAAAGAATCTATTACGTGAGAGATCAGCTTTTCATTGTACCCCCAAAGTTATTTCTTCAATCTTTCAGATTTTTAAATAAGTAGGAAATGTATTTGTATTTTTGTGGTGATAAAAAATGTAGAGATTAAGCTCCAGGACTTTGTTGCTCTGATAATAAAGTTGTGTGATGAGAGAAAAAAATTTTATCCGAATATACATTTTCTAGGAGTTTTAAATCTTAACAGCTTTAACGGCCCCTTATGGCCAACGATTATTTTATGGCTAAAGGAACGCACGGTACTTTTCAGCATAATTGTATTTGTTTTAATTTTTACAGCTTATTATTTGACTAAATATACTAAATGGATTCCGAGTACATATGTTTTCAATAAGCAGATTTAAGAAGTATCAGGAATAGATGTTAGATTTTGAACTAAAAACGTTTTACATTACATGTCAGCACACTACGGTATTCCATTCAGTAAGGCTCGGGCGAAGCCGAAAAGGGGCACAGCGTGACGAAACGCAAAAAAAATGTGTCAAAATTCCCGCTTCAACTGAATTTTGCTCCAAAAAATTATTTTTTGCTATCGTCCTACTCGTCATAGACTCTAGTTTTAGAATTCGTTTCCCTCGCATGTCTACGTTGTACTATGTATTGAGTAGGTGGGGCTAAAGTCGTCACAGTGGCCATACCTAATTTCTTATATTTGATTTTCATCAAAGTTTTGATTATAAAAAATAAGTAAGTAGTGTTTCTAATGGTTTTTTGAGGCGCTAAACACGAAAATAATATCTATTTTGCAAAACAAATTGTTTAAACAATATGTTTAAACAAACGTAAATTCAAAAATTTTTGAAACACAAGCAGCACATATTTTCTATGGGTATTAAGGTTTGTCGTTACAAATTTAATATTTATTTTGCAAGAAAAAATCGTTTCAACATTTTGTTTCAATAAACAAGTACTTGAAGTTTTCTGAAACACAAGCTGCACCTATTTTTTATAGTTTTCAATGTTAGTTGATACGAATATGATATTTATAGTTCCAAAAAATTCATTCGTACAAATTGTCTAGACAAACGTAGGTTCGAAAATTTTTAAAAAACAAGTGGCGCATATTTTGTATGATTTTTAAGGTTTCTTGTTACAAATTCATTTATTTGTTTTGGAAAAAAAATTGTTTAAGCTTTTTATTTTAACAAACAGATTTTAAATTCTCTAATACACAATTGGCACATATTTTTAATGATTTTCAAGGTTAATTGTTACGAATATAATTTATATGCTTAAGAAAAATTTGTTTAAATAAATTGTTTGGATAAATATTAGAACAAACATTTTTCATAGTATGAAACAAATTTTTTCTATAGTTTTCAATAGGAATAATAAGGAATTTCAGATTTATGTTGTAAAATTATTGGTTGAAGAAATTGTTTGAACAATTATGGGATCATAAGTCTTGAACTCCCGGATGACTCATTTCATCTTTCATCCCTGATGTTACTTCTCAAGGATCTGCTATTTATTCATGAAAAAAAATTTTTATTACCAAATAGTTTGAACAAAGACGAGAACATAAATGATTGAAAGACAAACGAAATACGAGGTGTGTTCAAAAAGAAACGAGAATTTTT
>NW_019384229.1:927892-938296 GCF_000648655.2 Copidosoma floridanum | reverse complement strand
AAAGTCGTCACTGTACCCAAACCTGGTTGTTACTATGTAATTTTCATGAATACTTTTATTAGAAAAATTAAGTAAATAGTGTTTCTTATAGTTTTTTGTAAAATACAAAACTAACATTTATTTTGCAGAAAACAAATTGTCTAAACAAACATGGATTTCAAACTTTTAAAGCACCAGTGGCACATACTTTCTATGGTTTTTGAGCTTTATTTTCTATTTATTCTTTATCTGGGGAGTTTTGTGATTGTTCACCTGCTATATCTAATATCAAGGATCTCATCTCTTCAGTGAAATCTGTATTTTTTTCTTTTCTACTTTTCGTGTTAATGACAGCAAGGGATCGGAATTAAGATGTAACCGATGAAATATATCCTCGTTTGTAACAACGCTCAAATAAGCATATAATTTTTAACACACTTTAAAAATTTATGTAAAAGTTTATTTAATATCTCTACTATAAAATAAAATATAAAACATAATCAAGTACTTGACAACAGTGCATGCAATATTTCCTTGTATTTTAATGAAAATAAACAAAAACATGAATCCCTAATAAGAAACGCAACTGTACATCATAATGTTTCCACATTAATATAAAAAATTAAAACTTTAAAATGATTTTATTTTACAATAATACATCAATATCTTAACTACATTCTATGAATAGTTTTTTTAGCGAACATTTTTATGTTCGTTACTTACCGGAAAAATTTTCTTATGTGATGTTCACGAAACGACTAAACGATTGTATGATGAGTTTCTTAGGCTTCTTCCAAAAACATATATATTGGTAAAAATAGCTCTTGCATGATTTTAAAGCCGTGTATTAATACTGCATGCATCGTAGTAAGCATGTAGTACCAATCATATAACTTAGCATATCGTTTAGCTGCATCTAGGTAGTAAGATTTGAATTTTTAAGTATCTATATTTTTATTTGATGACACAACAGCCAATATGACTTTGAACATATTCAAAAGGTCATAGTCAAATTCTGCAATTAAATTTTATTTTGTCACGTGCTACTAATCCAAAGTACTTCTTTGTGTTATTTTCGAATGTACCGGTAACTTTAGCTACTGCATTAATGTTGTTAAGAAAGGTGTGAGCAGTATTGCCACTGTTAGTATTGCCGCATCCTTGTATTGGTGCGTCAACTAAGATACCCAATTTTTCACGAAGCACATCCTGGATCTTTTTTGTTTTTTTCTTAATTACATGTTTTTCGTCCCTTGGGACCTATTCATAAATAAAATCAAGTAATCTGTCTCTAAATACCGTTTCTTGAATAACTAAGTAAATAAGGCATTTCATGTCAACTCTCCTAGTGCGGCACATGACCACCAAAATATCTACTTTTCAGCCGATGATAGTAACATCAAAACTAACTCATACAATCTTTTTTATGTAAGAAACTTATTTCTCGAAAAAACCAATAGTTGCATTGGGATGCTCAGAAAAAAATACAATGGAATCGTATTTTTAAAATATTTTGTAAGTGAGTTTTAATGTTATTATGGTGAGCTGAAAAAAAGGTATTTCGGCGATCGTGTGCCGCTGTAGGAGAGTTGACGTGGAACGCCTCATTTACATTAAAAATTTACATTTGCATTATAATGTATCAGTGTATATCAGCGTATTTATGTGTATGTAGTGTAAATGCGCATTTACAGTCTAATATGTATTTTGGAAGTAAAAAAATAGTATGTGGTATAATTAATTTTTAAATTGTATCGTCCTTTTGCGGATGACGGAATTTTGTAACATTGTACCCGGCCAGCTTGGCCCACGCACACAATTATCCCAAGTACAACGCAACGGGTACACAGTCGCGCAGCTCTGGCCTCTTTGGTACGACCACCATGCCCCAGCGCCGTGCCGTAGCCCAAAGTACCCTGCATACTTGTTATTTTTTCTACTAATAAAAAACAAATACTTGCCACTGACTCCTTTGACGGGCCATAAAAATGCCCCCAAGAAGCCATGACGATTCCCCCCAAGGAGCCTGGTCGCAACCTGAGTCTCCGCTAGCCACGTATCGCATAGCCGCCAACTTCAGGAAGCTACTACCCCGGAGTGGACACGGAAACGCATCGTCTTCACCATCTCGCGCACCCTGTGCATACTACAGCTACTTGTATACAGACAAAGCATAATTCTAATTTTGTCATTTATTTATTTAGTTTTCAGCTTATTAGTCAGAAAATGGACTTAGTTACTTACATAGTAATACTGCATAAACCAGAAAATTGACTTAGATACAAAAATAGTAATACTACATAAATATTCTGCATATATTACATATCACAGATAACGCATTACCGCAAATAGATTTTATTTTACCAATAAATAAGTTTTACAATTGTATCCCTGTGACATAATTAATTGTTATACAAAACCTTCTCAAACCCTATGAAAGCACAATAGGCAATCATATCACAAATGAGATCTTTTATGCTAAATATCGATACTTACGCCTTTAGCCATAAAATCATTTGTTCCGTGAGTCTGTCGTCCCCCCGGCTTCGCATTTTTTCTTCAAATTTCAGGACTCTCCTACTCCACCAGTAAAACATCTTGATTCTCAAACCTGCCTCATTCATAAGTAAATACCTTGGTGTAAAAAAATCTGCTTTTAATACCCATCTAAAATAGTCTAATTTAATCCTTTCCAGTTCATTTATTTTCTTCCATCTCATGATTTCTGCTCCATAACCCATCGTACTTCTTACCAGGTAATCAAAAAGCACTTTTCTTCTATAAAAATGATTTCTACATTTCCTTTCTCCTAAACTCCAGGTTATTCTAGCAGCCAACCCACCATTTCTGTTCAGTTCAATGACATGATCCTTAAAATCCCCTCTCCTATTAAAAGTAAAGCCTAGATATTTAAACTTATTAACCTTCTCAATTCTTTCTTTACCCCGTGTCCAAGTTTCCTTCTCACAATTAGTAGCTTTATTAAAAACCAGTACCACCGTCTTTTCAAAACTCAAAATAATTTTTCTATTCTTTACAAACTTTTTAAGCGTACCCATCACATCAATCAGTGCTACATACAAAGCATACTCACTGGCGTTCTCTTGACCTTCGGTTTCTAGGAACTCCTCGTCCTAGATGTCGGCTCCAGCCCCAGTCTTCTCATCAACCCACGCAGCCTCCTGATCACACCCAGCCAGCTAAGACCCTAAAGCTCTCTTCCCGGTCAATAAGACCCTCGGGAGCAACCCCAGACAAATCGCAAGCCATACAACAAGCTTCTAATTCTGCTCCAAATCTTTCATTTTGTTGAGCCATGATAAGCTAACGTAACGGAAGATAGCCAAAATCGAGCTCCCTTGGCCATATACTTCTCCTTGCTCGATACCTCGGAAAAATCCCTACCAGCAACCCTTGATCGATCGCCTACCATCGATCAACGATTGCTGGTTGGCTAATTATCCACTAGCGCCCTCTTTCATTTATTTAGTTGTCCCTTAATCCTTATTGGCATAAGATTTTGACTGGCAAATCGCACCGGCACCTCCACCGGTCTAATCTTCATGTTTCAGACC
Organism: Copidosoma floridanum; assembly: GCF_000648655.2. The sequence continues at coordinate 934,742 of NW_019384229.1, read as the reverse complement.
GTTTCACTACCTTCAGAGTGGAAGCGCCATCACGAACCATCTACCTGCTACCAACTAATAAGCCACACCTCTCATGCCTGACACTGAGCGCGTGCGCATGACTCATGGCAAAATGTGCAACTAAAAACTGTAGCACACAATATTTTTGCAATCTTGAAAATATAAACTATTCTTTTATTATTAATACTGCCAATAATTTTGTAAACGTCGTAAAAAGTAATAACAATGACTATCATTGTTTAACGAAAAACCGTTTACAACAGTCAAGCACTACAAACTTCACCATACCAATACTGTAGACTAAGAAAACGATAAAGTCTCAGGTATAAGATCGTTTAGCTTGATTTATTACTATTAGCGTGGTGTTAGTTCAGTTATATAGTTACTAAATACGAAATGTTTTTTTTCTAGTTTAGAAAATATTATAAAGTATAAGGTAAAAATGATTAATATAGACAAATTTTGTTATCAAACGTAAGAAAACGATACAGTCTCAGGTATAAGGTCGTTTAGATTGATTTATTACTACTAGCGTGGTGTCAGTTCAAGTATATGGTTACTAATTATGAAATTTTTTTTTCCTTTGTTTAGAAAATATTATAAAGTATAAAATGAAATTGATTAATAAAAATAAATTTTGTAATCAAGTCCTATTGTTTTTGATGAACTATTAAATAATACATGCTTACAACCTATGTATTAGGTAAATATTGTAGAATCTAATAAGGAGCAACAAGTACTTTTAATTGAATTAATAAATAGTACTTTGATTTTGAAAGCAGTATTATCTTATTCGGAAATAAATTTCTACATAAATAAAGCATTTTTCATTTCGAGTTAAAGTAAAAATTGCAAGAATTTTTGATTCGAGCGAACTCTTCACTAGCACCTATACCAAAAGATCCTGCAGGAAAACTTGCAGGATCGTTTGAGTACGAGTGTATGACATTTAATAAAAACTATATGTTCTTCTGTATGATTAAAATTATATGCAAACAATAAATTTCAAATAACCAATAGGTAATGAGAGTATTTATGGAAAATTTTTTCCGATTTTATATATTGCGTATTGTAATAATCAAATGAAAAATGCATGAAATGTACTAAAGAAATCTTGACAAGTATGTTAAATTGAGCTTTAGCAAGAACAGTGTATCGGCTACCTGTGGCATTTTAAAAATTTTTTAGGACTTGCTGATATTAAAAATACCATTGTTTACCTTTCTGACCGTCAAAAATTTTAGGATATTTAATCTCAAAGTTATCGTAACATAGAAACCTTGATTATCTTATTATATTTAAAAATTTAAGTAATATTTTGATTATATGACATACCAAGTCCTGTAAATATATTTTGCATTCTGACTCTGTTATAACTATATTCTCAGGGTAGGCTCTTCGTTTTGCTTCTACAACCTATTTGAAAAAAATTACATATACATTTATTTCGTACACTACATATTATAAGTATTTATAATTCTATACTTCCAGCAAAGTTTTAGTATGATTATAGTGTATTTAAAACTTTTTATTTTAATATTTACAACTAGTGAAAACTAAAAACAATACAGCGTTAAAGTTGTTCTTTATTTCATCTTTAACTTTAATTACTTGATTTCATTTCGTTGACAAATTTTTTTGTTTTGGGTTTTGTATCACCATTTTATTGTATACGGCTTAGGGTTATGACGTTACTATTGCAACCGTTATTAAAAATTGTTATTCAATAAAAGCAAAATTTTGAAAATTTNTTGAAGTTTTCTGAAACACAAGCTGCACCTATTTTCTATAGTTTTTAATGTTTGTTGATACGAATATAATATTTATATTTCCAAAAATTTGTTCAAACAAATTGTCTAGACAAACATGAGTTTGAAAATTTTCAAAAACAAGTGACGCATATTTTCCATAGTTTTCAAGGTTTTTTGTTTTAAATTTGCTTATTTGTTTTGGAAAAAAAAAAATTGTTGAAACAGCTTATTTTAACAAACATAGATTTGAAATTCTTTAGTACATCAGTGGTTCATATTTTCTATGATTTTCAAGGTTAATTGTTACGAATATAATTTTTATGCTTAAGAAAAATTTGTTTAAATAAATTGTTTGGATAAATATTAGAACAAACATTTTTCATAGTATGAAACAAATTTTTTCTATAGTTTTCAATAGGAATAATAAGGAATTTCAGATTTATGTTGTAAAATTATTGGTTGAAGAAATTGTTTGAACAATTATGGGATCATAAGTCTTGAACTCCCGGATGACTCATTTCATCTTTCATCCCTGATGTTACTTCTCAAGGATCTGCTATTTATTCATGAAAAAAAATTTTTATTACCAAATAGTTTGAACAAAGACGAGAACATAAATGATTGAAAGACAAACGAAATACGAGGTGTGTTCAAAAAGAAACGAGAATTTTTAAATTTCGCGGGTTTGGAGAGTCTGCCTGTATAAAATTTTCTTTTATTATGTTGGTGCACATGCCCCTGAATTAATATAAAATTTTCAGCAATATTCATTGCTTACTTTTCAAGTGGCAGCCGCTAACGTTAGACGTATTTTTCGAGCTTGGCGATTTTCGTTTGTGAAAAAAAATGGATCAAAGAAGTTGTATTTAATTTTGCGCAAAAAATGAAATAAAGTGTAGTGAAGTTTGTAAAATGATAACAAAGACTTATGGTAAGTCTGCTATGAGTAAAGCAAGGATTTACGAGTGGTATCAGCGTTTCCAAGATGGCCGCGAATTCATTGAAGATGACGAACAACCCGGACGCCCAAGCACATCAACAACCGATGAAAACGTGAAAAAAGTGGCATAGTGCATCATGAATTCTTGCCACTAGGTCAAACAATTAATAAAGAGTACTACCTACAAGTTTAACGCTGTTTGCGTGGAGCAATCCGAAAAAAGCGCCCCTATTTGTGGCAAAACAATTCATGGCTTTTGCACTACGACAATGCATCTGCTCACACTTCATTGCTTGTTTGTGAATTTTTGGCCAAAAACAAGACCTTAACAATGCTTCAGCCTCCGTATTCGCCAGATATGGCTCCATGTGACTTTTTTCTATTTCCAAAAATAAAGAGAACATTAAAAGGCCGCTGTTTTACAAGCATAGATGACATTAAAAGCGAATCGCTGAAAGAGCTAAAAGCTATTACAGAGATCGAGTTTTAAAAGTGTTTCGAGGATTGAAAAAAGCGTTGGCACAAGTATATTATATCCGAGGGAGATTATTTTGAAGGAGACAAAATAGATATTAATGAATAAATAAAAATTTTTTTCATACAACGGTAATTCTCGTTATTTTTCGAACACACTTCGTATGTTTCAGCTGTTGTAGATGTCCGTTTTTAATTTTTTAACGTTCACTTTTCAAACCCGATTGCTTATATAAGTTTATTCATAAATTCTGCTGAGAGTTGGGTTAAAGAATCAACAATACAATAAGCTTATGTTTTGTATGGCATACAAGACTGCGAAATTGACTCGTAGTATGTACTTTTACTAAACATTCATCTGACTCCAAGTAGTAAATGGCAAAAAGGTTGAAAAAGTGGTTTGTAGTATCAAACATTTTTTTTAGTAATTGTTGCATATGTATATGTCGTATGAAAAATTTTGATCCTAAATGTTTAAGGTAAAACGACAAGTTTATTCGTGGAAGTTTTGGATGTTAAATGAAAAAATTTGTATTATCTGTCATATTTAAAATCTCTCATTTTACAATTGCAATTACGTTCATGTTGTATAGTACTTGAGTAAAATAAACAATTCATACAGTTTTTTATTTATTCTTCATCTGAGGAGTTTTGCGATTGTTTACCTTCTACATCTTATAATAAGGATCACATCTCTTCAATTAAATCTGTATTTTTTTTCTTTTCTACTTTTCGTGTTAATGACAGCAAGGGATCAGAATTGAGGAGTAACCGATGGAACATATCCTCGTTCGTAGCAACGCTGAAATAAGCATATAATTTTTCACACACTTTGAAAATTGATGTTAAAATTTATTAAATATCACATATGTAATATAGAATAAAATAAAAAACATAATCAAGTACTTGACTACTGGGCATGCAAAATTCCCTAACATTTTAATGACAAAAAAAAATATGGATACGTAATAAGTAATACAACTGTATATCATAAAATTTTCACATTTGGATTAAAAAATATGAAATTTTCAAACGATTTCTATTTAACATAAGTACATAAATATCTGTACGATAGTCTCCGAGTAGTTCATTCGGCGTACATTTTTATGTACTATACTTACCGACAAAATTTCCTTGTGTATTTTTCACGAAACGACTTAACAATTTTATGATTACTTTTTTGGGCTTCTTTCAAAAACATACCTATTAATAAAAATAGGCCTTGCATAACTTTAAAGCCATGTATCAATACTGCATGCATTGTAGTAGGCATGTAGTACCAATTATATAACTCAGCAGATCGTTTAGCTGCATGTAGGCAATAAAATTTGAATTTTTCAGTATCTATATTTTTGTTTGATGACACAACAGCTAATATGGTTTTGAACATATTCAAAAGGTCATAATCAAATCCTATAATCAAATTTTACTTTTTCAACATGCTACAAATTTAAAGTATTTCTCTGTGTTAATTAAGATTGTACTGGTAACTTCAGCTACTTCATCAATGTTGTTAAAAAACGTGTGAGCAGTGTTGCCACTGTTCGTATTGCCGGATCCTTGTGTTGGTGCGTCAGCTAAGATACCCAGTTTTTTACGAAGCATATCCTGGATCTCTTTTTTTTCTTGTTAATTACATGTTTTTCGTCTTTTGGAACCTATTTATAAATAGAATCAAGTAATCTGTCTCTAATTAGTGGATTTCTTGAGTGATTAAATATATACATTGAAAATTTTCTTTTGTATTTTAATATGTCAGTGTATATCAGCGTATTTATGTGTATGTAGTGCAAATGTGCATTCAAAGTCTTATCCGTATTCTAGAGGTAGCAAAATAGTATTTAGTTTTATCAATTTGAAAAATTTACTGCTCTTTAGTGGATGACTAAATTAAATAAAATAATTCTTATTGTTGCTAACATTCCTTTTTTTGAGCTCAAATTGGTAAGCCACGTGCAAAACAATCTCCATGAAACGAATATGAGCATGTAGTACAGAGAAACTATACTGCAATGATGTGGGATCGATATTAACGTCAGCCAGCATATTAATGTCATTGGAAGTCGAGATGGTACATTTGCAGATAAAACATCGCTGACCAGGTGCATCATTTAGAGCATTGCATACCTAAACTATACATGTAATAAATTTAAAAAAAAATTAGTAATTACTCTCACAGATAAAGATCGCTTTATTAAAATAATTTTATTCAGTAAAAACATAATCTAATGAATTCAGCTTTATGATAGAAAGTATAGTTACAACAGAAGGGTCAGAAGTAAATAAAAATTCTATAGATATCGTAAGGTAAAAAGATATTGACATGTTGAAACGTACGACGATACAAAAAAGAAAATATTGTTACGTTGAAAAATTAGTGCAAAAGCTTGTTTGAAAATCTTTTTCCATAATACATTCTTATTAATAACAGTATAATGTATCAACGTTCATTTATCACTACATGCACTAAAGCTTGATCAACAAGTGGTCGAAAAATTGAAAATAAAACACAAAAAAAAGAAGTATGTGCACACTAACCTTTCCATTAGTCATGGTGCACAACATATCTATTCCAACAGTACAGTTATTAAGTAAAATACTTTCAAACTGCTTAATTTGGTCATTTATTGTTTTTTTCTCTTCCCTACATAGTTCGTCTGTTTCTTTTTCGAATAGTATTTTAATAGGCCTGCAAAATCATACTGAGGAGGGTCTTGGATTAATCCAGTACTCTTCGCCACTATTTTTGTCTATCAATTGCAGTTGAACGATAGACACGCAATACATTTTACTATCATCTATAGTTTTGTGTTCCGATTTTTGTTTATAAGAATTTGCGTTAGTTCCATCCATACCATACTTAAGTTTAAGCGTCAATTCATGATGATTTTCAAATTTTATATTTAAAAATTTAAGTAATATTTTGATTATATGACATACCAAGTCCTGTAAATATATTTTGCATTCTGACTCTGTTATAACTATATTCTCAGGGTAGGCTCTTCGTTTTGCTTCTACAACCTATTTGAAAAAAATTACATATACATTTATTTCGTACACTACATATTATAAGTATTTATAATTCTATACTTCCAGCAAAGTTTTAGTATGATTATAGTGTATTTAAAACTTTTTATTTTAATATTTACAACTAGTGAAAACTAAAAACAATACAGCGTTAAAGTTGTTCTTTATTTCATCTTTAACTTTAATTACTTGATTTCATTTCGTTGACAAATTTTTTTGTTTTGGGTTTTGTATCACCATTTTATTTCTGACAGCTTAGGGTTATGACCTTAATATTGCAACCGTTATTAAAAATTGTTATTCAATTAGGGCAAAATTTTTGAAATATGTCCAAAGTTGGGTCCAAATTTATTTAGATTAAAAATTATTAAAATATTTCTTACGCAGAATCTCAGAAATTCGCCTTATACCTAAACCGTACAGCATTCCTAATAAAACGACATATACATAAGTATAATATTTTCACAAGCTCACCTTATAGTACGATAGGTATAAATTGTACCCAGCTTCTAATGCAGTTGTTCTCATAATTAAATATGCGTTTGTCGTTAAATTTGTATCTAGAATTAAAATTAGTGCTTTGTCTGGAGATAATATTGTCGCCACAGACGTCTTTAAAGCTCCACTTACTTCTATAGCTGTATCAGACTCCAACAAA